>BQNB010055967.1:0-38874 GCA_026074375.1 Tanacetum coccineum
TTGGTTGTTTTGATGGTTCTGCATAGGAGGAAAACCGAGAGGTCGAATTTGGTTAGCAACCATCTGAGGTCGGTAACTGGCACTTCCTTGGTTGTAGTTAACTGCGGCGGCTTGTGACACGTATTCTTGGATATTGTCACGATAAACGTTGCCATCGGTGGCTGGACAATTTCGGTAAGAATGACCACCCCCGCAAGTTACACAACTTTGCTCGACTGCTTTTATTGGAGCGGGAGCTAGAGTTTGGTTTTTCTTATCGAGAATCAATGCTCTAACCATATCTTTTAACTCAGCAACATCAGATGAAACTGCGGGGGTAGAAGAGCTCATACTCACTTTTGAAACAATGGCTTTGCTTCGTGATTGACGAACTTTGGATTTGCTCTCGATGATTTTTAGGCATTCTCGAGGCATTTTGTCCAAAAAGTTACCACCCGCAGCGAAGTTCAATGAATCTTGATCATTAGAATTTAGGGCATTATAGAATGTATCGAGTTGATGCAATTCTAAAAACCCATGATCCGGGCATCCCCTAAGAAGATCATTTGAAACGATCCCAGCCTCATAAAAAACTCTCATCAAATTTTGCTGAAATCTCTGGATTTCCATTCTAGATTTGTCGTTTTTAGAGGAGGGAATAATTTGTTGATGAATTTCGACACAAGATCATCCCATGTAAGAATCGATCGAGGGGGCTCTTTTTCAAGCCAAATCCGGGCTGCTCCCTCGAGGGAAAATGGGAAAAGCATAAGCTTAACCGACGTACTCGGGACGTTCGGGAACTTCATCGTAGAAGTGGATCTTGTATGAAATATCGGATGTGAGCATAGTGATCTTCTTTATTCGTGTCCAAAAAATTGCTTGTTTTGAACAAGATTAAGTATACCTATGATTGAACTCAAAAGTTGTTCGCAGCATGCGGAAATTCGGGAACAACAATCGCATCCCATCGAACCCACGTGGTGATGCATCGAGCAAATTGCGCCATAGTTCTATTATCGTCCCATCGGAGACATGGGAGGATTAAATCCAGGTTTCTCAAGATTGGATGATCAACAGAAGTTTTGACGAACTTGTGGTTGTCGACTCTACGGGCTTGAGACGAGTGCGCATGCACAATTAGAATATAAAAAGAAACATTTACACTATTTTTTTTTTTTGTTTTTTCAATGATTAATAATTCAAAATTGATTTCTAACGACAATGAAGATAAGACAACTTAAACCAAATAATCTACTTACTTCACGAGGTAACTCTTAAAAGATAAACGCACAGGTGAGCGGAGGAGTAGTAATAAGCGCGAAGCTTATTTCTTCCTTATCGGGGTCGTAGATCCTAGAACAACCCTCTTATACCCCACTATTATAGTTTGATTTAACTTTTCAAGGTGACCGTATTCTTAAGGAGACACAAAAGGCAAGATATAACTCTTTTTGTTCGAGTTGGGAACCAACAAGTTCACCATCACCGAATGTTATTTATGATACATACCGACAGTTGAGAATATTATCTTTTGTATTTTTATACCAATTTGTTGAATTTTATTTTCTTTTTTTTAATGACAATGTTTTTAATTATTTTTTTTCTTGGTTTTTCTTTGGTTTTTTCTCGATAATTATACTAAAAAAAATGAAAAAAATTTTGTATACTTTTTTATATTTTTATAATAAACGAAATATTCACGTAGATTTCAAAAACAATTGATCAAACGTAACGATAGTCGGCTTCACAGCCTCCCCGGCAACGGCGCCAAAAATTGATTGCCGAATTTTTACAACCCCAAATATAATATATATGAATAAAATTAAAAATATATAATTAGTCTAAAAACACACTCAATGATACCCGATAAGTATATAGAGTTTTCCCGGGTCGTTTATCCCCAACTAGGGCAGTACAAGAAAATCCGATACAATCGAAGAATTGAGTTTGAAGAAGGAATTATTGAGAAGGTGGAAAAAGTCAAATTAGATGATACGACAAAAACGTTTAAGGAAAAAAAAAAAAACACCCCCCTCCCCAAAGAATAAATTTTAACGAAATTAAACTAGAACAACGAGAGCCCGAATCCAAACAAAAGGGGGAAAAACCTAAAATCTTTAAAAATAACCCTACGAAGAATTTTTCACTTCTAAACTACTCTATGGGACAAATAACGAAGAATGAAAAAGACTAGACCGAAAACGGAGTTCGTTTGACCCAAAAACGAGTCAAAACAAAATCCCGTACCCGGACCGTTCTTTAAAAAGTAAAAAGTTGTAAAAATGACCCTACGAAAATTTTCAAATTTTTCCTACAAACTATATGACAAAAGAAAATTTTCTAAAAAAGCAAAATATTTTTTTGATAATTTTTGTATTTTTTATGAATTAAATAAACTTTTAACGAAATTAAATTATAAAAAATATTAAATGATTTCGAAAAATTCTGAAAAATTTACAAAAAATACTTTACTTTATAAATGACCTACGAAAAATAAGAAACACAAAATTGGCTTAAGGAATTTAGCCCGATAAGCCTGTGTACAGCTATAAGCTTATAAGCCAAAAACTCCCTTAAGTATCTAACCCCTTGAGTCTTTAACGAAAAAGACCCAAGGGCGCAGTGGTAAGAGTGTGTGTTATAAAGGGGAATGTATCGTGATTGGTCACGGTTCGAGTCCTTGCGTTCACACCTGACCAATTGTCCTTTCCCCTTTTTTTTTTCTTTTTTTCGAAAACTCAAAGAAGCAAAGTTGTTAAGCCCCCACGAGCTTAACAACTTTGCTTCTTTAGAGTTTTCGAAAAAAGAAAAAAAAAAGGGAAAGACAATTGGTCCGGGTGAGCAAGACTCGAACCCGTGACCAATCGATACATTCCCCTTTTACACAACACACTCACCGCTGCGCCCTTGGGTCTTTTTCGTTAAAGACTCAAGGGCTTAGATACTTAAGGGTGTTTTTGGCTTATAAGCTATTAAGCTGTACACAGCTTATTCGGGCTTATTCCTTAAGCCAATTTTTTGTTTCTTATTTTTCGTAGGATCTTTATAAAGTAAAGTATTTTTAGTAAATTTTTCAGAATTTTTTTTTTTTTTTTTTCGAAGTCATTTAATATTTTTTATAATTTAATTTTCGATAATAAGTTAATTTAATTCATAAAAAAATACAAAATTTATGGAAAAAAAATATTTTCTTTTTTAGAAAATTCTTTTGTCCATATATTTTTGTAGAAAAATTTGAAAATTCGTAGGGTCATTTTTACAACTTTTTACTTTTTAAAGAACGGTCCGGGTACGGGATTTTGTCTTTTGACTCTTTTTGGTAAAACGAACTCCGTTTACGAGTCTATCTTTTTCATTCTTCGTTATTTGTCCCATAGAGTAGTTTAGAAGTGAAAAATTACTTCGTAGTTATTTTTTAAATATTTTTAGGTTTTCCCCCCTTTGTTTGGGAACGGGCTCTCGTTTTCCTAGTTCAATTTCGTAAATTCTAGGGTTATCTAACGTTTTGTTCGTTATCATCTCTAATTTGACTTTTCCTCCTCTTCAATCAATTCCTTCCTCAAACTCAAATCTTCGATGTATCGATTTTCTAGTACGCCTCGTTGGGATAAACGACC
Source organism: Tanacetum coccineum (assembly GCA_026074375.1). Lineage (NCBI taxonomy): Eukaryota > Viridiplantae > Streptophyta > Magnoliopsida > Asterales > Asteraceae > Tanacetum > Tanacetum coccineum. Next base: position 3,600 of record BQNB010055967.1, read on the forward strand.
CCGGGGGAACACTCTATACTACTTCACGTATCATTGATTGTTGTTTTTAGACTAATATATATTATATATTTATTATAGATATGATAAATTTGTGTAAGAACTCGTCAATCAATTTTTTGGCGCCGTGCCTGGGTAGGCTGGAAGCCGACTATCGGTACGTTGATCAATTGAGTTTGAAAGCTGTGAAATTTTCTTTTATTTATAAAAATATAAAAAAGTACAAAATATTTTTCATTTTTTAGTATAATAATCAGATAAAAACCATAGAAGCAACCAAAAATAGAAAAATACATTGTCCATAAAAAAAAGAAAATAAAATTCACAAATTGGTAAACTACCAAAATATAATATTCTCAACTGTGTATTATCAAATAACATTCGGTGAAGAACTTGTTGTTTCCAACTCGAACAAAAGATTAAAAAAACTTTCCTTTGTGTCTCAGTTACGACAAACGGCTCCACCTTGACAAGTTAAACAAACTATAAAGTGGTATAAGAGGGTTGTTCCCTAGACTACGACCCAAAGAGAAATAAGCTTTCGCGCTATTCCTACTCCTCCCTCACCTGTGCGTTTATCCTTTTAAAGAGGTTACCGTGAAGTAAGTAATTATTTGGTTTTAATTGTCTTATCTCATGTCCGTTAGAATCAATTGTGAATAATCATGAAAAAACAAAATAAAAAAAATTAGTGTAAATTTTCTTTTTATACTTTCTATGTTGGTGCATGCGCACTCGTTCCAAAGCCCAGTAGACGTCGACAACCACAAGTTCTACCAAACTCGTTGAATCATCCAATCTTGAGAAACCTGATAAATCCTCCCATATTCGCGATGACGAATAATCGAACTATGGCGCATTTGCTCGGAAATGCACCCACCGAGGGTTACGAGGATGCGATTGTTGTTCCCGAAATTACCGCGAACAACTTTGAGATCAAGCATGGTCTACTTAATCTTGTTCAAAACAAGCAATTTTTTGGACACGATAAAGAAGACCCACATGCCCACATCCGATATTTCAACAAGATCACTTCTACAATGAAGTTCCCGAACGTCCCGAGTACGTCGGTTAAGCTTTAAGCTTTTCCCATTTTTCCAATCGAGGAGCAAGCCCGGATTTGGCTTGAAAAAGAGCCCCCTCGATCGATTCTTACATGGGATGATCTTGTTTCGAAATTCATTAACAAATTTTTCCCTCCCTCTAAAACGACAAATCTCAGAAATGAAATCACGAGATTTCAACAAAAATTTGATGAGAGCGATTTTAATTAAAAAATGAGGCTTGGGATCGTTTCAATGATCTACTATAGGGATCGCCCGCAACATGGGTTTTCAGATGCATCAACTCGAACATTCTATAATGCCCTAAATTCCAATATCCCAGCTTCATTGAACTCCGCTGCGGGTGGTAACTTTTTGGACAAAATGCCTCGAGAATGCCTAAAAATCATCGAGAGCAAATCCAAAGTTCGTCAATCACGAAGCAAAGCCATTGTTTCAAAAGTGAGTACGAGCTCTTCTACCCCCGCAAGATACATCCGTTTTGCTAGAGTTTAAAAGATATGGTTAGAGCATTGATTCTCGATAAGAAAAACCAAACTCCAGCTCCCGCTTCCGTAAAAGCGGTTGAGCAAAGTTGTGTAACTTGCGGGGGTGGACACTCTTACCAAAATTGTCCAGCCACCAATGACTATCGTGACAATATCCAAGAATACGTGTCACAAGCCGCCGCAGTTAACTACAACCAAGGGAATGCCAGTTACCGACCTCAGATGGTTGCTAACCAAATTCGACCTCCCGGTTTTCCTCCTATGCAAAACCATCAAAACAACCAAAATCGGGGGATCAATTTCAACCAAAATCGGGGAAACAATTTGAACCAAAATCGAGGTAGTAATTTCAATCAAGGACAAGTTTACCAACCTCAGATTAATCAACCCCCGACTTTTCAAGCTCCACCATACCAAGCTCCAGCTCATCCAACACCAGGTGTGTCTAAGTCCGATTTTGATCACTACGTCAAAGCTAATGACGCGGTTATGCAAAATATGCAAAATCAAATGGCAAACATAACGGACCTGCTTACCAAAATCGTGAATAGTAATACTGCTTCTACTTCGGGTTCGGGTTCTCTTCCAAGCAACACCATTGCTAACCCGAAGGTGATGTGAAAGCAATCACTACCCGAAGCGGTGTTTCCTATAATGGACCTCAAACTTCTTCTCCTCCTAAAGAGAAGGAAATGAAACCGAGTTGACCAAGGAAACGGTGCAACCATGCACGAAAACATCCAACCTCCGGTTGTCCAAACTCATGAACCCGTTGTTGTTCCAAAGACTAAACCAACCTTGCCTTATCCTTCAAGGGCCAACAAAGAAAAGTTCCGTGAAAAAGACAATCTTTTAGCTTCGAAATTTTAAGGAGATTTTTTTCGAAATCTCTATTTCGACTAAGTTTCGCGATGCTCTTCTACACATGCCCAAATTTGCACCAATTTTAGAGCTCCTCAGTTACAAGGATAAGATAATTGATTTAACAAAGACACCGGTAAACGAGATTTCGCCGCGGTTATCCTAAAAAAAGTTTCCCGAAGTAACTTGGAGCCCTGGAATTTCTTATCCGTGGATTGTCCGGAGATAAACGAATGCTTTACCTTAGCCCAGCTCGGTGCTTAGGCATCAACCTAATGCTCTCTCCATTGAAAGAACAAGTCTCCCAGCTTTAACAAACTCGAATAGATACTTGAACTTGCCGACCGAACGACTCCTACTCACCGGACATCGTCCAGGATGTTTTCGAGAAGTTTGGAACGTTCTTCATCCTGCCGATTTTGTGGTCGTTGATTACGTGCCGATCCCGGGCTCCCTTAATCTTAAGAAGACCTTTCATGAGACGGCACGGGCCTTAATAGATGTTCACGGTAGAACAAATGACCTTAGACATGATGATCAATCCGTTACCTTCAAGTTGGTGATACTAAAACTCTCTCCTACAATATCATTGAAACGGTTAACCGAGTCGATGTTATTGACATTGCTTGTGAAGAATATGTTCAAGAAGTACTTGAAATTTCTAAAAGTGGCAATCCCACTTCTACTTCGGATCTTACGATCGATTCTCGCTCTCCATCTCTCACTCCCTTCGGAGGAAGTGATTTTCTAATGGAAGAGATCGATGAATTCTGCACAGATGATTCATACCACCGGGTGTTGATGGCATCCGATGATTTCGAGGGAGATACTTTTACCTGAGGAATTGTTGAGTGGTGATTCAATAGTGACCCAAATCTCCCTCCGTCACCAGTTTGTGAAATAATGTTCTGAAAAGGTCAAATCTTCATGTGAAAAGATCCTCCGACCTGAACACAAAAGACTACCATCCATCTTGAGTATAGCCATTTTTGGAGGTGATGACAAATTACCGTTCATAATCGCTAAAAACTGAAAGAGATGAGGATAAAACCGCCCTGATCAAGGTTCTTAATCACACAACATGCCATAGGCAGGAAGATTTCTGATATTAAGGGAATAAATCCACAGTTTTGCACCCATAAGATTTTGATGGAGGAAAATGCCAAACCCGTAGTTCAACATCAGAGAAGAGTTAACCCCAAAATCCATGAGGTTATTAAGCAAGAAGTTATCAAACTTCTTGATGCAGGGTTAATTTACCCTATCTCTGACAGCCCCTGGGTTAGCCCGGTTCATTGTGTCCCTAAGAAGGGAGGCATAACCGTTGTGAAAAATGAAGACAATGAGTTGATACCCACTAGGTTGGTTACGGGATGGCGAGTTTGCATTGATTACCAAAAACTCAATGATGCAACTCGTAAAGACCATTTCCCTTTACCATTCATGGATCAGATGCTTGAGAGATTAGCCGGGAATGAATACTATTGCTTTTTGGACGGATTCTCCGGCTACTTTCAGATCCCTATTGACCCACTTGATCAAGAGAAGACCACCTTCACCTGCCCTTACGGGACATTTGCCTATCGTCGCATGCCTTTTGGGTTATGCAATGCACCGGGCACGTTCCAAAGGTGTATGGTTGCAATCTTTCACGATATGATTGAGAAAACCATGGAAGTCTTCATGGATGATTTCTCAGTTTAGGTGACTTCTTTCTCTTCTTGCCTTTCCAGTTAGACAGATAATGCTCCAAAGGGTGAAGACACCAATCTTTCTAAATTGGGAAAATGCCACTTTAATGGTCAAGGAAGGAATATCCTGGCCATAAGATTTCTAAATCAGGGATTGAGGTTGACAAGGCAAAAGTTGATGTCATTGCAAAATTGCCTCATCCTACTACAGTTAAGGGTATTCGCAGTTTTCTCGGTCATGCCGGATTCTACCGACGATTTATTCAGGATTTTTCCAAAATTGCCCGGCCTATGACCCACCTCCTTGAAAAGGAAACTCCGTTTATCTTCTCGAAGGAGTGCATTGAAGCATTTGAAACCCTTAAGATGAAGTTAACCCAGGCTCCAATTCTAGTTGCTCCCGATTGGGACTTGCCCTTTGAAATCATGTGTGATGCAAGTGATTTTGCTGTTGGGGCAGTCCTAGGGCAACGTAAGACCAAGCACTTCCAGCCGATACACTATGCAAGCAAAACTATGACCGAGGCTCAAGCACATTACACTACAACGGAAAAAGAATTACTTGCCGTAGTGTATGCTTTCGAGAAATTCCGGCCATATCTTGTCTTGTCCAAAAGTATAGTGTATACGGACCACTCGGCTCTCAAGTACTTGCTTGCTAAGCAGGATGCTAAGCCAAGATTGCTCCGGTGGATTTTGCTGCTCCAAGAATTTGATGTCGTTATCCGTGATAAAAAAGGAGCAGAAAATCTCGCCGCAGACCACCTTTCTAGACTTGAAAATCCCCATCAAAGTGAGCTCGAGAAAAAGGAAATTACGGAAACATTTCCTCTCGAGACACTTGGGATGGTTACCTTTCGTGGTGATGATAATGCCCCATGGTTTGCCGATTTTGCAAACTACCATGCGGGGAATTTTGTGATCAAAGGAATGTCGTCTCAGCAGAAAAGAAAGTTTTTCAAAGACGTTAAACACTACTTTTGGGACGACCCCTTTCTATTCAAGATCCGTGCTAATCTAGTGATTAGGCGTTGTGTTTCAGGGCAAGAAGCTTTTGACATTCTTAAAGCTTGCCACAGTAGACCCACTGGGGGACACTACGGTGCCAATTACACCGCTAAAAAGATCTTCGATTCAGGTTTCTATTGGCCCACAATCTACAAGGATGCCCATGACTTTGTCACCCGATGTGACATATGTCAACGTCAAGGCAAAATTTCGCAACGTGATGAGATGCCTCAAAACTCTATCCAAGTTTGTGAAATCTTTGACATGTGGGGCATTGATTTTATGGGGCCGTTCCCGTCTTCAAGAGGGAACAAATATATACTCGTGGCCGTTGATTATTTATCAAAATGGGTTGAAGCAAAAGCGCTCCCCACCAATGACGCCCGAGTTGTTTGCAAATTTCTTAAATCTCTCTTCGCCAGATTCGGTGCCCCTCGTGCAATCATAAGTGATCGCGGAACCCATTTTTGCAATGACCAATTTGCAAAGGTCATGCTTAAATACGGAGTCACTCATCGTCTCTCCACCGCGTATCATCCACAAACAAGTGGACAAGTTGAGGTTTCCAATCGGGGCTTGAAGAGAATTCTTGAGAGATCAATAGGAGAGAACCGTACCTCTTGGTCAGATAAGCTCGATGATGCTTTATGGGCTTTCCGCACCGCTTACAAAACACCCATTGGGTGTACTCCATATAAGCTGGTTTACGGAAAAGCCTGCCATCTGCCAATTGAGTTAGAACACAAGGCCTACTGGGCCTTAAAACATACGAACTTTGACCTGAAAACCGCTGGTGACCATAGGAAAGTTCAGCTGAATGAACTTAATGAGCTCCGTGATGAAGCTTATGAGAACTCTTTGATCTATAAAGAAAAGACAAAGGGATTCCTGACTCCAAAGATCAAAAATCGCTTTTTCAAGTCGGTGATCGAGTCCTTCCTCTTTAAACTCTAGATTAAAGATTTTCTCAGGAAAGCTTAAAACCCGCTGGTCAGGACCATTCACTATCACACAAGTTTTTCCATATGGCACTATCGAGTTAGCACAAAACTCCGGGCCAAATTTCAAAGTGAATGGTCATCGTATTAAGCACTACTTTGGAGAGGACGTACCACAATTGGTAGTCCCAGATCTCCAAACATTCCCTAATGTCCAATAAATTCAGTGACGGGGTCAAGCATAGGACCCTAAAAACAAGCGCTTGTGGGCGGCACCCATGTGATTGTAGTATTAAGATAATAAGTGTTTTCTTGTTATATGGAGGTTTGCTTCTTCCATTACCCGTGTTTCGTGTTTATGTTGTTAATTGTCCAGGATTGCCCAGATTGTGAAGAGCTCTCGTACTCGTATTTTTATCAAGAGTTTCACATCCTCAGCTTCATTTTTGGGAATCCAGTATCCAAATCTAATCGACTAACGTTTTATCTCTTGGCACACTTTATAAACGGCCTTAGATTTACGTTCCAGCCCCTTTCAAAACATCGAGGACGATGCTTAGTTCTAGTATGGGGGGGTCTTCGATTTGATTTATCCTGCAGCCGTTGTTATCACATAATCCCGTTTTTACCACCAAAATTTTTGCAAAAAAAAAAAGAACAAAAAAAAGAAAAAATTAAGAATTTTCAAAAATAAAATAAGTGTTTTGTCACAGTTTCGACTTTCCTAATGGGTAGAATGAGAATAATTTTTGACTCGATCGGGCGTATTGAGCCCTAGCTAGTTACTTAATTGTAAGCTAAGCTTTCACGAGGTGAAGAACAAGAAATGATAGTGTTAAATTTAAGTTTATGTGCTGTGCCGTTTCTTCTAAGCATCATATGAGTAACTTGGGACTTTTCTCCCATTAGCTTTTAATCCGCCTAATCATACGTGCTCATTTCAATTCAACTAAGTTAATCGATGTTTTTAGAAAAAGCTCAAATTTTGTAACTTGATTCTTTAAAACGAGGATTTCTATTCTTAGTAATTTGGAAGTTAAAATGTCAAAGAAGCATGAATGAAATATGAATGCAATAATGCATGAATATTAAAAATTTGCTATGAGCATACATTTGAGTATATGGAGCAAGTAAAAGATGTGTCGTGATATCCCACTCCGCTAACCACGAGGTGGGGGTTCAAACTAAGACATCTTTACTTCTAGGGATTTGGTGTGTTGTGATATCTCACTTGGAAGAAAGGTCTAGGTGAGGGTTCAAACTAAGACACCGATCCTTAGCCATATTAGGAAGAAGGTGTTGATGTGATTTCCCACTACGCTAGCAACGGGGTGGGTTTTCAAACTAAGAACACCGGTCGTTGGTTGTGATATCCTACTAGGGAGCGAGGCCCAGGTAGGTGTTCAAACTAAGCAACGCATTCCTAGCTTTAAGAACTTATGATTATAATGATAAAGATGTTGCAAAAAGTTCTACAGTTAAAATTTTCGTTCTTTAAAATCAAGTTACAAGGTCCTAATAAATTTTTGCTTTGAGTCGTGATTCATCTTGAATTACGACTATGGAAATAAGTTGATCTATGGTTGAGTCGAAATGAGTACACACATTTAAATCATATATCCATGTTGGGAGTTAAAAGTTCACAAGTCATAAGTATGAGGGCTTAACATCTAAACTTATATCGATAATGATCTTGTTTAATTGCTTGGTTTGGATCTAGTGAAAAATCGGGGACGATGAATTTATCCGTCAGGACATCCGTAGATTATTCTATGGGCGCTTCTCATTCTATGATCCCAATGTTGATAAATAAAGGAAGTCAAACAGATTGTTAAGAAAAGAAAAAGAAAGGAAAATCTAAAAATATTAGGGATAGTTAGTGTACATATCAAAAATGGTGAAAATGGGACTTGGCAAAGCTATTGATTCCTTTGTTCCCCTTGACGAACGCTTTGCTACTTTTCAAGGTAATTAGTCAAAGGGGATCGAGATTCTTAGTTTTCTTGAGTGTTTACTTCATAACATTGCGTGAGGACACGGCAATGCCTTAGTATGGGGGATTTTGATATGTGTTTAACTTCACATACCTTTTTCACTATAAACGAACTATATGACTAAAATATACAAAAATACATTGTATTTGTATGTTTGTATTTGTATTGTGCAGGAAACGGATATTCAAGAAAAAGGAGAAAAAAGAAAGCCAAAAGCAAACAAATCCAAGCACGGAATAGAAAGGACAAAGTCAAAAGTCTGCCAGTGGTTGAAAAATACACTTGCGGGGACTAAAACTGCCAAGTCTAAAGTTGTATTACAAAGTTATAAGAAAGGAGGGATCAAAGTTGCAAACCGGGTAGACATTACATTTAAGTTATACAACTTGAGGGGACCAAAAATGCATCTTACCTAAGCCATTTCCCGCCCCAAAAACCCAGTTACAACTGGTATGTCGCCCCATACCTTCTCCCCTGCAAAACCACTTCTCACCCTAGCCAAAATCATTTCATCCACCCTACTACCTCCCCCTCAGTTGTATAAAAGCCATGTTGGCAATCCCTCACCTTTCCCAAAGTATCTTCAATGGCTGAGATGCTCTCTAAAGAAGCACAAATGAAATCAAAGGCTGGGATTTGCTTTGGATTTACCTCACACAACAAGCACACTTCGTTTTTGCTCTCCAAAGAAGCACAAGCTGCAAGTCCAAGACTTCGGCTATAAATAGAGTTTTTTTTTGTAAGACCAGGAGGCATCTTAGTTTTATCTAGTTTTTAAGTTTTAATACAACTTAGCTTATTTATTTACAGCTTTTATTTCCAGCTTTGTAACACTTTCAAAATTAATGCAAGTTTGAGGTTTTTAAATCAATACCAGTGTTAAGTTTCTTAATCATATTGTTTTGTGTTCAAAGAGCTCTCAATACAGCTTGTTTATAAGCTGCCTTAATCAAGTAAATCTAAAAGTTAAGTAGTAAAGAGAAAATCATACCAATCACTCTCAAATATACCACAGCTTACTTATTGGATGATAAGCCAGTTCTGGATGGGCTTATGAACTATACCAGCTTATTTTTGATAAACTGGAGCTTGTAGATTAAGCTTTTACTAGCTTATTTGCCTTTATTTAGAGCAAAGGGATTGGTAAGTCTTCATTTTCTAATTTTAGCTTATTTAGTGTATTTGCTTATTTTCAGCTTATTATTGCTTATTTTCTTTTTGGGTATGCTTATTTATGCTTGTTATTGCTTATTAGTGCTTGAAATATAAGTGTTGTAGTTTCAAATCCCATTGTGCAAGTGTTTCTTGTTTTCCGTCTTAATTAGCTTAGCTACTGTCACTTTTTACTCTAGCTTATTCCAGTGGTTGTTTATTGTTAATTTGTGCTTATTTATGTCTTTCATGCATGCTTAGCTTGCTATCTTTAAATCTCATGGTTTAATCTACCCTTAATAAGCTTAAACAGCCTTTAAGCTACTTTCAAGGGGGTGTTTGGTTTAAGACCCCAAGTGGGTCAAAAGAGCTAAAAAAAATCCAAATGGATTACTTGGTCAACTTTGTTAAGCCACTTTATTGTTAGAATAAGCTTAATCTCCAGCTTTTTAGTTTTAAAAAGCTGTTCTAATTCGTTTCTGCTGATAGTAGTTATTTCTGCTGATAGTATGTTCATTTCTGCTGATAAAACCATTTCTGCTAATAGTAGTTATTTCTGCTGATAGCATATTAAGAACTTCAATTTGCTATAGATGTTTGTTCTGCTATTTTAGTCTGTATTTCTTTTTTTTTATTCTTCATCAGTTTATTTAAGTGCTTATTATTGATTGAACTTTGTTTATAAGTATTTTACTTTGTTATTTGATCATCTATTTTTAATTAGTTTGAACTAAAAATGATTTTTGGAAATGATAAAAGCTGTTTGGAACAAGCAGTACTAACTCCAAGTTAGTACTGCTTGTTAATTTTAGGAACAGTACTAACTACACACTAGCAGTACTAACTCTAAGTTAGTACTGGTAGTTATTTCAGTTAGTACTGGTAGTTATTTCAGTTAATACTGGTAGTTCATTTTAGCTTATCAGCTTATTATCTTTACTTATTAAAGATTTCCTTAGCTTTTTAGAGTATATTAAACCATTTTCCTTTACTTTCTTTAGGGGTAAGCTTATTTAAGCTTATTTTCCTTTTTCAAAGTATTTTAAAGAGTTTATCAGTTTTAGTTTTCTAGCTTATTTATCATTTTAGTGCTTATTCCAATTACTAAGTGCTTATTAAGGTTAGGTGAACTTCTGTTTTAGCTTGTTTCCTTATTTATTATTTCTTTAAGTCTTGTTAGCCTACCAGTACTAACCTTAAGCTAACAGTACTAACTTTAGCCTAGCAGTACTAACTCCAAGTTAGTACTGGTAGTTAAAACTGTTAGTACTGTTGTTAGTACTGTTGTGTTTATCTTGTTTAATTTAGCTTAATTGCTTTTTGTATTTGCTTATTTAGAGTTAGTTTAGCTTATTTGATTTGTCTTAAGTTTATTTGAGCTTATTTGTGTCTTAGTGTAAAAGTTTTAAGTGTTTTTGCCATTCCTAGCTTTTATTCTTGTTCCAGCTTATTCTCTTTGCTGTTTTTATGTGCTTTTGCTTATTTTTATCAGTTTCTGTGCCCAATCATTCCTTGTGACATTCAAACACAAATCATCAATCGTCTTTCGATTTTCCATCTCTAGCCTCGTTGGGACATAACGACCCGGGAACACTCTATACTGCTTCCGGTTTTATTGATCTCGCGGATTCTGATCCTTTGTTGTATTTATATTATATATAGATAGATTTTAAGGAGTAAGTTTTGGCGAGTCAGTAACACAACAAAAACACAAAACATAATGAAAATGAAAAAAACAAAACACAATATACCTAAAAAACAACATGCAACAACCGGATCATACAAAACATTACGAAAAATTAACATACCGTCGAATCGGTGATGATAGGTAGAAAGTTTCTAAAAGACGACATCGAAAGTAATGAAATAAATTACGTTTTTAATCGTATATTAGAAACCAACTGTCACCAAAAAAAATAAAAAATAAATCACGAAAGCCCAAATTACAGGCCCAACAAATAAACCCAAAGGAAAACAGCCCAGCCCGAGGCTATTTTGTCTCCACCCTTTACCATAATTAGTATATACTGTAGTTAAATTTGATTTATATAGTTATTTATTTATATTATATTAATTATATATTATTATATAATAAAATCGGTTTGGTTCGGTTTTTATGGTTCTATTTTTGGACCAAAACCGAAACCGAACCGAAATTTTTGGTTTTTGAAATGGTAAAAACCGAACCATCGGTTTCTAGTTTCGGTCGGTTATTTCGGTTCGGGTTTTTTTGGTTTTTGATTTGGTTTCGGTTTTTTTGATTTTTCTGCTCACCCCTAATCAAGACCATGGCATAACATTGCAAAACTAAATGACTTTCAACAACACTTGACACTTGACAATATCATATACCAAGACCAGTAAGATTGATACATTAATAAGTAGCATAAACAACAACCACTCATCACACGTATATACTTCAATTTGTGAGAATTGTGCACTTGTTATTGTTTATTTTTTTTGTTGCAAAGTGAACATTTTCCATTAATAATCAATGTATAAGACACAAGAATAACAAAGAAGGGATCAGACATGCTTGCCCTTTATATCCTATAGAACCAAATTACAAACTTTGAAACAAAGAAGTTCTTATTCCACAACTTTATATCTCAGAAGAACTAGCAATAACTCTGAGGATCATAACATGATTCCTTCTCTGATAAACCCCTCAAACCAGAGGAGAAGATTAGACAGTTTATCTAACCTTTTTAGTTCACTTATATGCACCAAAACCATACCCTCACAACTACATTTCCAACTCAATTTAGAACATATACCATTCCTCCAGCACCCACAATGGTAAATGTTAAAAAAATTAAGTTGGCATCATTGTGCAGAGTATAGCTCCCAATCACATTACCTAAGGGGCTCTTTTATTCAAGCTACATTTCCTACAAATGTGTCAACCAACAGCACCTAACAGCCTCCTCTCGACTGTCAGACATTGTTGGGACACTTAGATGTAGGCATCATAAGAACATAAACACACACCCTTAAGTAAATCCATCCTAACCTCAATAGCAGCAACATGATATGGACAAAGAGCCATTTAGTAACTCAGTTCCAAACACCATGTCATGCTCACCAAGACCTTTTACCCTTCTACAATGCCAGACACCTACCTTATGGTACATCTTCCTGTGCAAGAATCTAAACTAGTCTTAGAAAGAGTTCAATCCATCCCTAGGGCAAACTGAAATACTTAATAAAACCAGAGGACTCTACCCGAGGAAAATTCCAAGATACAAGGTTCCAGCCATTACAAAGATCTTTACAAATCATTCTGTTATATGATTAGAGATAACAAAGTTCTTATACTTTCCAAACACCACTTAATAGCATCTTTAGTCATTACAATCCAAGCCAATACCTCTTCACTTTAATAGACCATATCAGCAATTAGATTTTGTCCCTCATTAGCAGGAGAGTTCATTCTCACTTGCCATTTGTCAGCTACTTTTTTCACCTGAGGAGAATCTTTCACTCTTAAGCTTGTAAGCCTGAGCCTGGCATTATTAGAAATTTCCTTAGTTAAGCACTCCCAACTCCTTTTTTCATCAGTGAATAGCCTTTTGTTCCTTTATTTCCAAATGTAGTATGTGCTTGCAGCCAGGACAATTCTTCTAAGTATACTCAATATAGATTTATTACATCTTTTAGTACTTATCTGTTCAATAATATCCTCCCAACAATAGTTAAGATTAGACTGAAACATCCTGGTCTTCATAGTATTCCATATACTTTTAGCATATGAGCATTTAAAGAATAAATGCTTAATGTTATCATTTACTTCATTACATAGACTACACTTCATCTCTTTTTTAGAGTACCACTTCATGAATTTGTCTTGAGTAGCCAACCTTCCCTTTATTGCTAGCCATAGAATAAAGGAGTGTTTAGGGATACAATGAGAAACCAAATAAGACCATACTAGGGAACCTTTTAGTGATAAGGGATGTAATCTTTCCAAACCTTATTAGTAGAAAATCTATGCATCTTATTGTTATTACACAACCACAGAGTTCTATCCTCAATATCAGCCTGAATATGTACATGAGGGATTGTTTGGATCAGTGGATTATTATTTAGTATAAAGGGTCATTTCCATCCATCATTGCTCCACATATCAATTACCTTGGCATCAGACTTCACATTCTGATTTTTCAAAATATCTTGGCCAAATAAGAAACTAAGAGTTCCTTTTCCACTCCAATTATCATGCCAGAAGAAAATTTTCTTACCATTTCCAATTTGATTAACCACATGACTTCTCATTTTGTCTCTCAGCATCAACATTTGTTTCCATCCACTACTAGAGTTACTCCTACTTTTACATCCCATATACTATTACCTTTCAGTTTCACTACATTTACCCATTCTACCCACAAAGATTCTTTACAGCTAGCTAAGTTCCATAAGTGTTTTGCCATAAGCACTTCATTCCAAATATTTAATTTTTTTAGTCCTAGACCTCTTTGGGGCTTAGGTAAGCATACATTCTCCTAGGCTACTTTAGCTTTCCCTTTTAAGAGGTCTCCTCAACACCAAAGAAAACCTTTGAGAAGTCTGTTAATATCTTTAATAACCACCTTAGGAAGCATGAATACTGAGGCCCAATAGACATGAATAGAAGATAACACTGAAGAGATCAATTGTAATCTTCTAGCATAAGTCAGCATTTTATTCTTCCAACAATTTACTTTTGCTCTGACTTTTTCCACTAGGCATTTGCATTCATTAATGCCAAGCTGTTTAGTGATAAGAGGCACTCCAAGATAGTTCACAGGTAGAGACCCAACCTTAAAAGGCATAATTCTTATCATCTCTTGTTTAGTCTGGTCTCTTATGTTAAAAAAAACACAGTACTCTTCCCCAAGTTTGGAACTAGCCTTGACATCTTACTGAATTCATCCAAATCCCCTTTAATCACTTTTACTGACTCCACATCCCCATGATAGAACATAAGAAGGTCATCAACAAAGCATAAATGAGAGATCTTCAACTGTTTGCAGCCCCAATGGTATCTGAATCTTGGATTTTCCTTAATCTTTTCCTGCACAACAATGTTCAGCATTTCCATCACCAAGGTAAAAAGATAAGGGGATATAGGATCACCTTGCCTTAATCCCATACCTCCTTTAAAATACCCATACATTTCCCCATTAACTTTAATTAAGAATGTTGTTGTTCTAACACAAGTCATTATCCAATTAACCATTTATGACGGGAAACCAAATAATACCAAAGTCTTTTAAAGGAAGTCCCGGTTCACAGTGTCATATGCTTTTTGTATGTCAATTTTAAAAGACATCCTCTTAGCCCCATTCTTCCAATTATATCCTCTTAGCAGTTCTTGAGAGATAAGAATATTGTCAGTAATTTGCCTTCCTGGGATGAAGGCACTTTGGTTAGGGCTCACCACTTTACAAAGAGAGTTCTTGATCATGTTAGTGAGAATTTTACTAATACATTTATAGATCACATTGCAGCAGGCAATTGGTCTGAAGTCAGATACTTTAGTGGGTGTTTCAATCTTAGGAACCAGAGATATCAGAGTAGCATTAACTTCCCCTAACAATTTCCAATTATGAAAGAATTCTTTTATAGCCATACATACATCATCTCCCACTACAGGCCAAGCTTTTTTGAAAATTTTTGAAGAGAATCCATCAGGACCTGGTGCTTTGTTATCCTCAATATCAAATAAAGCCTCCTTGATTTCTTTACTTGTAACAGCTTTTGTCATATCATCAGCATCACTAGAAGAAACTCTCACCATAGGCATAAAAGTGTCTTCTATTTCTTTTATAGTAAAAGAGGACCCAAGGAACTTTTGGAAATGATTCACAAATTATTCAGGAACATTCTCACCTTCAAAGATGTCACCTTATTCATTTCTTATGACAGCCACCCCGTTCTTATGGTTTCTAGATTTGAGGATAGCATGAAAGAACTTGCTATTCCTATCTCCATCCCTAAGCCAGTCAATTTTAGCTTGTTGGCACAGAAAAATTTCCTCATCTTGAGCTGCAGTAGAGTATCCCTTCATAATTTTGGCTTCCTCTCTTTTAAACTCAGCATCATGAGGATTTGCATTAGCCCTGGTTTGGATATTCTGCAGTTCTTCTTTCCACTTCTTAACTATTTCATAAAGATTACCATTCTTCCAGCTTAACTCTTATAAGGAAGGCTTTAATGCTTTTAATTTTTTAACAAGTTTAAACATGCAGCATCCCTTAACTTCCATATCCCACCCTTTCTTAACAATATCTGGAAATTCAGGTTTTTCAGTAGTAAAATTAGCAAACTTAAATGCCTTCTTTATCTTTCTAACCATTTTAGGAACAATTAGAACTACAAGGCAATGGTCAGATGATAAATGAGGTAAGAACATGGCATGAGTAGAAGGAAAATTACCCATAAAGCTGTTGTTGCCAAGAACTCTATCAATCTTTTTCAGGATACCATTTTTAGGATTGAGTCTACTTTGAATCCAAGTGTAGTGCAATCCAGAGCAATTTAAATCTTCTACTTTAATTTCCTCAAGGCATTCTTTGAATTCAATCATATCTGCAGTTTTACAAGATCCTCCAGTAGAATGGTCATCTTTATTAAGGCTTACATTCTAGTCTCCCATGAGAACCCATGGATGATTACCAACAATTATCTTATACTGAATTAAGTTCTTCCCCAAGCTTCTTCTGTCTTTACCATGATTAGCAGCATATGTGAAACAATAAAAGAACTTTTTTTTGTTCTCAATAGATTCCAACAAATAAAGCATTGTCTGCTCACTACAGTGAAGAACCATGACATTTACAATATCTCTGTTCCATCCCACAACTATCTTGCAACCTCTACTACTCTCATCAATGTTAGATTGCCAAGACCAATTGCCAAACACAAAGTCACAAATTTTACCCATTTTGTGACTTTTAATATGAGTTTCTAATACAACACATACACTAAGATTTTCATCATTAATAAATCGTCTGACCTCTTCTGAGTTTCTTTATTATACATACCTCTAACATTCCAGGCTGTAACTTTTAACTTAGAATTTGATGTATTCATTGAGAAGAATTGTTGTTCAGGCTCTCCACTGTTTCATTCATACCAAATAGATCATCCTTAGACATGTTCCTAGCTAATTCAGCCACTTCATCCAATACATCTTCAAATTCATCATCTGCATTCTTCTCTATCTGTTCCCATTGTTGTTTGAAGTGCCTCATCATTTCCAAATTCTAGTTTTTAGACTCTTCATAAGTAGGCTGCTTTCTTTTCTTAAGGAACTTTTCCACTTCACTCATATCAACATTCATCTGATTCTCTCCCATCTCAGCCTCATCAACAGAGGCAAAAATAGCATACTTATTAGCACTTCTTCTCACAGAATCCACAAGATCTTTATTCACATTCCACCTTCCTGAAAAATGACTATTCCTATTATTCCTTTTCTCATTCCCATTTTTAGTATGTCCTTTGTTTTTCTCATTATTGCCTTCTATATTCTTATCCCCATCATTCAGCCCCTTGTTTATTGGTCTATATTCCACATTTACATTACCACTCTTGTCATTACCATTACTTGTAGTCTGTTTCCCCAAACCAACATTCCTTTGCTCTCTAGCATCGACATTAGACTTTTGATTAACTCCATTGTTCTCTCTTCTAGTCTCCTGATTATTTTTACCTTTGCTAATTCTTTGTTTCTCCTCCTCACTTCTATGCCTTACTAAGCACTTCTCATGTGTGTGTCCAAAAATCTTGCATAATTCACAACTTGGAGGCACCCAATCATACAACACATTCACAAATTTAGTCAGACATGTTTCTTGCTTAGCATTTTTGAAGCAAATTTCCACTTTATTCTTTAATATGTTTTTTATAGTTACTTCAACCAGTACTCTTGCATATCCAATCCTACCAACTCCTTTGTTACACATTTTAGTTGTAGTTTGATCCATCATCACAGGTTTCCCCCATACAGCTAGCAATGGCACTGATCCCCTTGTTACTCTATGATTCTAAAGGGACATTACACAGCTTTATCCATAATGGGATGATCTCTGGTTCTTTATTCTCAATACACAAGCTAGGGTTCCATTTTTGGACTAGTAAAGACTTATTCCTAACCATCCAAGGCCCTCTTTTTAACACATGATTCAATCCATCTTCATTGGTAAATTTAAACATGTACATACCATTATTGACTGTCAGCTCTCTAAATCCAAATTTCCCCCACGTTCCATACTCACAGCAACATCATTAGCCACCTTAACAACACTAAAGTCACGACCATCCTTCTTCTTATTAAGCTCGCAAACCGTATTACCAAACCTAGCTGGAATTCTCACCTTACGTTTGGAAGACGATCTAATTTTAGGCATTTTGTGAATTAGACCTAAAAATTTTCCCTAATTATGATGATTATCCTTTTGATAACAAGAAATTAAACAGTATCGCACTTAGAATTGAACATCATTTTTGGCACCAAAAACACTCAAAACAGAACAACTACAAAAGTGAATGAAAACTAAAATTTTTTGCATCAAAAAGTGTGATTTAGAAAGCTAAATACGATTATTGAAATGGATTAGAGAATTATGCTAAGAAACCATAGCAATTAAAGCTTTTTTTATTTTCAATGGCGAAAAAATGGCGGAAAGGTTGTTGGAGGAGAGAGAAAAAACAGTTAAGTGTTAACTACTATGTCTTACGTGTTATTGTTTTAGATCTTATGTTTATGAGAAATCCAAAATTAACCGGACAATAGGGGATTTTCGTATATCATGCTATGGTTGGCAAAGATCAAACGCAGAATGAGAGAATGAAAAACTCATCATCTCTTTCTAATAAAGTGTTCGGTGGTAGATATTCACAAAACTAAAAGTATGTAATATCTTATTCTTTCAACTAAATTGATGTATACAGTGACTTTTGAATCGAATGAATTGTAACTAATTTTTGAGGATCTATGATTTTGGTTCTTAACGATTTAGGGTTAGAACTCTGCTCAATTTGATTTAGGTTTTAGGAGAGTTGTTTCGGAGTAATTGTCTTTTATACAGATTTAAATTGCATAATAAACCTTTTAATTTCTTTATATTACCTCGCCTTCTTATAAGTTTTTATCCTTTAGTTTTTGACACGTGTATTTTTTAGCTTATTTTTTTCATAAAAACGAAATTCCAAATACTTTTACTAAATAAAAACTTATTTAGCTTTTTTTAATGAAACAAAATTTTAAAAAATAAATAATAATTAAAATATATTACTTTATAAGGAAAGATTTGATTTTTTTGAAATGCGAATTTCCCACTTGGCGTTTTCCTTTACAAGGTAAAAGATACGTTGTCATTTCTCTAACAAATCAATTTTTTATGTAAATAGTCATCTTTTTCTGTGTAGTTATGCATCGTTAATATATTTGATGCATACCGGGTGTGTCATGGTGCAGTCAAGATTTATGAAAGCACTTGGTAGCAAGTTTGGTTTTTCAACTAGTAGCTGATACAAGCAAGAAGCTTTTAAAGCTAAACAAATTTGTTACTGTAGTGTAAGGATGTTATGCAATATAATTACAGCTGTCATATTATAATATCGTGTATATTACTTGTGTGAACAAATTTTAAAAAAATAAAAGGTTTTCGTAGTTATATCTGTCGCAAATAAAAGTAGTCCACACTTTTAAGTGTGAATAAATTTATAATTTGTTCACACTTTCAAGTTTCAATGGTGGACCCTCAATTGTAACACTAAAATCCTTCGCACTTCTCACACGAGAGAAAATGTTATGGATTTAGGTGTTACAAATGAGGATCCATATTTAAAAGTGCGAACAAATTAAATTATGGATTTTTTCACATTTAAAAGTGTGGACTTTAACTTTTGTTTGCAACAAATATAAGTGTGAAAACTATTTTGTTTTTCAAAATTTGCTCACACTTATTTATGTAACAAACTTTCACACAATTATAAATGTCAACAAACTCAAAATATTTTATACCCTTTTTTGAAGCGTGTAAAAAAAGTGTTGATAAAATGACATTTTTTTTTGTAGTGGAGCTTTATCTTGTACGTGTGAACTGGATAAAAATAATACAACAATGAGATTTATTCCTTTTTATGTTTTATATATAAGGGCTCACAGGTCAAAAGGTGTTGATCGGTTCGGTTATCGGGTTATTCGGTTTATTCCATTCGGTTATTTCGGTTAATTTTTTTTGGGTCAACCCAAAAATCGAACTGAATCGAACTAAACTAGAATTCAACCGAACCGAAAACCGAAAGCCGAAAACCGAATTTGAATTTGGTTTGGTTTTGGGTTGACCCGAATTACACTATTTATTTAAAAAAAAGAAAATAAAACATAGATATTTAAAAAAAATATTTCAAAAATAAAAAGTGTTTTTTTATATTAGGATAAAATTTTATTGATCTTTATATATATATAAATATATAAAAAATATATATATTTATATAAATTCCGTTTTCGGTTCGGTTCTCGGTTCAGACCGCCAAACCCATATCCAACCCGATAACCGAATTCGTAGTTCGGTTCGGTTTTGACAAATTCAGTTCGGTTATTAGTTCGGTTCGATTATTTTCGGCTCGGTTCGGTTTCGATTTTCGGTTTATTCGGATTTTTCGGTTTTTCTGCTCACCCGTCAAACCGGAACTTTTCTTGTAATATAGAAGTTTTGTTTGGGCTTATGCTTTTTCTCAATCTATAAGATTTTGGGTTTGTAGTTTGATGGGGTTTGATTCACTTAAAACAGAATAAATCATGTAAAACAAGTTTGTTTTGAGAGCGTTGGGGTCCACTTTACGATGACAGATGTGTAAACCCAAACCTTTGACGTAGAAAGAACGTGAGACTGAGGCATCGACAATGCATTCTCATTTGTCATCTTTGTCCAAAAGGTGTAGGCGAGAACCGAAGGCTGACCAAGTCTTGAGGGTGTTTTTTCAAGCTTCTTTGGCTTATGAACTTATTTGTGTTCGTCTCATGTATCGCAAGTAAAAAAAGCTTATGATGTTATTTTTAACATTTAAGTCGTAATAAACTCACAGGTTACAAAATGAGACAAAAATAATAGACTTATGAGATATAAGACGAAACAAATAAGCTCATAAATGAAAAAAAATAAAGAAGCTTGAAGAAACACCTCAATAATAATAGCATATTGTAAAAAGCGTTAGGCGCCAGTTGAGCGGTTCACCACCTTATAGCTTGTAACTGGCCTAGCTACTGAGTAACCGGAGATTAATCGAATTGGATTTTTTTTATATATGTGACTTGAAAGTATATGTATCATATCTTTTTTTTTTGAACGGCAATTTGTGGCTACATGGCCCCTAGCCCAGAAGGCGTAGCGAGCCCACACAACCAGGTTGGGTCCAGCCCAGAAGGCAATGACACCCTTCCCTTTACACACGCGGGAGGAAACCCCTATCGCCCTAGACAAGACTCGAACATGAGACATTGCCTAGGAGGGTAAAACCTCCATACCATTGGACCAAATGCCCGTTGGTATATGTATCATATCTTAATAGGACCATATAACTATTAATAAATATGTTTAGATCATCAACCCAATTGTTCAAGTACTTTAACCGATTTTTAGTCGTGTTAACCCCAACTTTTCACGGAATTTGATCGTGTTTTAACTTTGTAGTTAGGGGTGTAAATGAGCTGAGTCGAGCCAAGTACTACCAAGCTCGAGCTCGACTCGAATACTAAAACTTGAGCTCGAAACTCTACTCGAGCTTGGCCGAACTTTATAGTTCGAGCTCGAGCTCGACTCGTCATATAAAACTCGAGCTCGAAACTCGACCCGTGCTCGATTATTTTCACATTTCGTGCCCGAACTCGATAAATACTCGGCATATCAAACTCGACTCGACTCGATTTATGTATATAAAAGGGTAAAAGTGATAAGGCTCGCGAGCTTCACGAGCTGAGTATTTTGGAGCTCGAACTCGACTCGAAAATATACTCGAGTAGCTCGAACTCGAGCTCGACTCGTTTATAATGAGTCGATTTCCAGTAATTTACGAGTTGATCTCGAGTAACTCGTGAGTTGTCTCGTCTCGTTTACACCTCTATTTGAAGTGAGTAACCGATAGCCAAACGGCCATTGACCTTGTAGCCATTATTTTACAACACAGGATAATAAAGGTGTAAACAAGTCAAGCCGCTGGTTAGCTACTACGGTGAAAGCATGAATCAAATCAAGAAGTCAAATCTACTTGTAGGGGTGTTGATCGGTTTCGTTATTGGGTTGTTCGGTTAGTTCGGTAAATAAAAATTTGTCAACCCGAAAACCGAACCGAACCGAACCGAACTAGAGTTCAACTGAACCAAACCGAACTAGAATTCAACTGAAACGAACCGCAAATCGAATTTGAATTCGGTTCGGTTTTCGGGTTGACCGGAATAACCCGAATTACACAATTTATTTAAAATAATAATAATAATTACATAGATATTTAGCAAAAAAAATATTTCAAGCATAAAACGTGTTTTTTTATATTAAGATAAAATTTTAATAGTCTTTTGTTATATATAAATAATATCAGATTGTCAAAACTCATATTAAACCCGAAAATCGAATTTGTATTTTAGTTCGGTTTTGGCAAATTCGGTTTGGTTATTAGTTCAATTTGATTGTTTTCGGTTCGGTTTCGATTTTCGATTTTCGATTTATTCGGTTTTTTCGGTTTTTCTGCTCACCCCTAAATGGCTTGGCCAATTGCAAGTAGTATATCACTTTAAAGGGCCAAGCCCACTTGATATCGTTAAAGTTAAAAACACTTTTGATTCCAAAATTCTACTCATTATAATCTTGATCACTTCCCTAAAAAGGTAATCATCAATTTCTCATCTAATTTTCACCTTCAAATTTAGTTTTCTCTTTCGTGATTGCTTTGATTCAGTATCCATTAGTTATAAGTTATTGGTTTTTCATGTATGTAAGTAATGCTAATTTGTTTATCAACTTTACTTTTTTTATCACTAATTGTTTAAACGTTGACCCACTTGATTAATGATTTTATATTTTGCTATGTTTTAGGTTTGTGCGCGTGATCAGTTTTTATTTATGTTGTTTTGATATAGTTTGTCGTTGATTTATGTGTTGTGCTTTTGTAGATGGAAGATCACCTAATTGTACGCGCTGATAAGGAGTCAGTTGTTCCAAAGGCTTCTTGTAGTCGTGCTGCTGATTTGCGGACTGATACAAATGAAGACGAAGAATGTGATGTAGGTCGTAAAAGAATCGGCCGCTCTTGTAGTATTACACACCTTCCTAGTGACTCCTTGTATTTGATATTTGAAAAATTAGAGTCATGTCATGATAAAAGATCTTTTGGCCTAACGTGTCGCACTCTCCTTGCTATTCAAAATTCGAGTTGTAAATGCTTGAAACTTGGATGCTTAACCAGGTCAAATTGCTTAAAGCATGCTATGTTACATGATTCCATTAACATTGAAAAACTCCTTAAGCGGTTTACCCAATCCGAGTCATTGTGTTTGAGAACTTGCCTTGATGTCTCTGATTCAAGTTTAACTGCATTGCTGAAATATTGTTCTAACTTGCGGTCTCTCTATCTTGATGGGTGTCATCGTTTCACCAATGAAGGACTTACTTCGATTGCTTCTTGTTGTCCGTTGTTGTCTATTATCAGCCTTTCTAGGTGTACTATCAGGGATAGTGGACTGGAAATCTTATCAAAGTCATGTAAATCTCTCAAAGAAGTGAATATTTCTGGGTGCATAAGGATAACAGACTGTGGGATTCGGTCTCTCAATGAAAATTGTAGTCAACTGAGAGCACTCGACATATCTGGTTGTGATGAAATTGTTGGTAAAAGCTTTGAAGGGTTTTCTTCAACATTGACTTGCTTAGAAGCTAAGTGTTGTGCTTTTGATTCTACGGCTGTTGGTAGAATTTTAAGTGGAGGTGGTCTCGAGTATCTAAATCTTTCTTTCCTTTGTCATAAGCTTTTTAATTGGGGACCTGGACTAGATTTGATTCGTTTGGGATTTGCAGCAAATCTTAAAATACTTATTATGCAGATGGGCGACTTTGTTGATGACGATGTTATAATGGAAATTTCAAAAGGGTGTCCATTGCTGCAAGAGTGGAACTTGTCACGTTGTAACAAGGTTGGTATTTTTGGTTGGGAGTCGATTGGATTGAATTGTAAAAATTTGGAGAGACTTCATGTGAACGAATGTGAAAATCTTTGTGATATAGGATTACTAGCTTTGGGTAATGGCTGCAAACGCCTATCAATGATATGCATGAGAAACTGTGGGAAAGTCACGACTACAGGGATCCAACATTTTCAATCACAGAGAGTGGGCGTGCGGATCAAATATAGAGAAATATCAAATTTTGTTCCGAGTTGGGCATTTACAAGGTTGGGACCAATCAATTGAAGAGGAAATAAAGGATGGTTGTGCTACTTTCAAGTATTGTGGAATATTGTCCGGTGTGTTAATTTGATGCTTTTATAAATATAAGAACCATTCTATAGTTTGAGTACGTACTACTTTTATGATCAACAAGTGGTCCTCCATGTTCTAGCACATTGGTATGGCTATCTGCTCCTTAATAAACAGTTCTGTTAAGATGATATATACTTTTTTGGTATTATTATGATACTTGTCTTTCATATGTTTTCGAGCTGCATCTATATTTAGTTAAGATGCTTTAAGATATTGTTTTATGGCACAAACCAAAAATTGCTCAGTTGTTGGATGGTATATTGAAATTGTATACCTTTGCTAGAATCAGAAGCTTCTCATATCATTTGTAAAAATAAACTCACAATTTGATTCTTCTGAAAATATAACAAGAAACAAAATCCAATAAAGAATCCAAAAACATGTATTCATTTAAATGTATGCACATGCACGACAAACACCACTGCTGATTTCTAGTGGTAATGACCCTTGCAAATAATTACAGTCGTGTACTAAACGCAACAATGAAAAGAAACTCTTGAAAAAAACTTCACTAGATTAAATTTAGTTGGAGGGAAATTATTGCAGAAATTAAACAGAGCATACATAGCCTTGGTGAGCTACGATACACGTACTACTATAGCTAACAAAGCAAATCCTAATCTTGCTAATTTAAATTACACTTATAAGAATCATGATTCAGATGCTTAATGAAGGGTGAAGAAACTAGTACAACAAATTGTTATTGTCATTACGCGACTAGAGTCATTGTTTTGGGGTTGTTGCCTTCATGTCTCAGGTTCACGTTTAACTCACTGTCAAAGTATGGCTCTAAGTTGCATTCTCTTCATCTTGATTATTGTTATTGTGTCGCCAACAGAGGACTTGCTTCGGTTGCTTCTCATTGTCCATTGTTGTCTGTTATCAGTATTATTGATTGCTCTATTACAGATAGTGGATTAGAAATCTTAACAAAATCATGTAAATCTAAAAAAGAAGTGGATATTTCTGGATGCAGAAGGATAACTGGCTTGCGTAAATTTTTTTCTCTAAATCAAAATTGTAGTCAACTGAGGGTACTCAGCATATCTGATTGTAGCTTTCAAGGATTTTCTTCAACCTTGGCTAGTTTAAAAGCCGCTTAATGTGCATTTAATTTAACGGCTGTTAGAGGAATTTTGAGTGGAGGTGGTCTTGAGTATCGAAATCTTAAAGGTCTTAACGGTCGAGGAATCGGACTGGCAGCCATTGGTTTAGGACTTGCTTCAAATCTTAGACATCTTCAATTATATTTTTGCACATCTGTTGATGAAGACGCTATTATTAAAATATCAAGAGGGTGTCCATTGCTGCAAGAGTGCGACTTATCATGCTGTTGGAATACTAGGATATCTGTTGGGAATCAATTGGATTATATTGTAAGAATTTGGAGATACTGTTAACCCGTGTATGCTAGCCTGGAGGTCTTATCATCTAGTTATCATTATCCAATCATCTAGTCATCATTATCCAATTGATTGTATCCTATATATATAAGGTGATTGTTTTATGGAATAGAACAACAACACCTTAAAACCATTCCTAACATTGTATTCAAGCCTTCATTCGATCCCACTAACCCAATTACACTGCGATCTCAAACAAAACCATCTCCATAAAACCCGAAACCCGTAAATTTTTTTTTCTCTTACAGAACGTACATAGCATGCCAAGTCATGTTCTTGGCTTAGACACAAGATTTGTTTTTCAGTTATGCAATGGTCACAACAGTATTGGTCCTCGTGCAAGGTCATGTTTCTAGACGTGCATAGGCTCGACGAGTTTTTTTACATTGGTTTCTTTGTTATCTACCTCCCAACAGTAGGTCCCAAGTTGTTTGATTTTGTTTCTTTGCTATCTTCGTACTTCTTTTGTTAATCAATAAATTGATCATCATGTGGTCTTTGAATTTGGCTTTGTCAAAGAATGCATATAATATGTCTCAGTATACATCACAACAAGTTGCTTTTTACACTAGGCCTCTTAGCCCACCAGGATTCCCACCACATAATGTTACTGGTTATCAGCCCACTATAATAGGCCCATCGGGTCAGCGTGGTCATCCGGGCCAGACCAGTTCGGGTGGGTCAACATGGTCAACTAGGTCAGACCAGTTTGGGTCAACTTTCGGGTCAAGAGATGGTTTTACCGCATGCGTTTAGCACCATGACATTTCAAGATCATACTACGGGCACTTGGAATATGGACACATGTGCAAGTTCTCATCTTAATAGCTTGGTTAATAGTCTTAATATTGTTTTTAATACTTGTATGTATCCGTCTATCTCGGTTGGTGATGGTCACTCCATACGTGTCACCAACATGGGCCATAGTATTTTGCCAACTCCAACTAAATCTCTTCACTTAAATAATGTTCTTATCACCCCTCATATTGTCAAGAATTTAATATATGTTTGTCAATTTGTTCGTGACAATAATTGCACTATTGATTTCCATGCGTTTGGTTTTTTCGTTAAGGATTTCCTGACACGTCGAGTGCTTCTCCGATGTGACAGTACGGGGGATCTTTACCCAGTCACAGCTCCATCTCCTATCCCTCATGCTTTCCTTGTTAGTCAACACACGTGGCATCAACGCCTTGGACACCCAGGGGGTGAAGTGCTGCGTCGTCTTGTTTCTTCTAATTTTATTTCGTATAATAAAGAGAAGCCTCCCGTTCTGTGTCATGCTTGTCAGCTTGGCAAACACGTGAGGCTTTCGTTTGTTAGCTCAAGTACTGTGATTAGTTCTTGTTTTGACATTATTCACTCGGATGTGTGGACTTCACCCATTCCGAGTCTTTCGGGTTTTAAATATTATGTCTTATTTTTAGATCATTATTCTCAGTTTGTCTTGGTTTATTCTTTGGTTAATAAATCTGATGTTATGTCCAAATTCGTGTTATTTCGTAATTATGTTCGCACTCAATTTAAGTGTGAAATCAAGTCATTCCAATGTGATCATGGTGGTGAATTCGACAACCGTCGCCTACACACCCTTTTTGCCCAAAATGGAATTCAGTTCCCCTTTTCGTGTCCCCAAACCTCTCAACAGAATGGGAAGTCTGAACGAATGGTTCATACAATTAATAACCTTATTCGCACCCTCTTTTTCCAAGCAAACCTTCCACCAACTTTTTGGGTCGAAGCTCTTAATATGACCACACACTTACTAAATATCTTGCCTTCAACTGCCATTGCTAATGACATTCCTTACACCCGTTTATATGGCAAAGATCCCAACTATACCCTTTTACACATTTTGGATGTTTATGTTACCCTCACCTTTATCCATCTCACAAACTTGAACCACGTGCAACACCTTTAATTTTTTTGGGATTTGCCTCTTCTCATAGAGGGTATC
The DNA here is from genome assembly GCA_026074375.1 of Tanacetum coccineum. Taxonomy (NCBI): domain Eukaryota; kingdom Viridiplantae; phylum Streptophyta; class Magnoliopsida; order Asterales; family Asteraceae; genus Tanacetum; species Tanacetum coccineum. The sequence continues at coordinate 30,674 of BQNB010055967.1, forward strand.
GTTGCCTTGACCTACACATATAAAAAAATAATTATTTCACGTCATGTCACTTTTGATGAAACCGTGTTTCCTTATGGCTCCACCATACCTAAATCCATTTCCGTTTATACCTTCTTAGACGATACCTTTGATCTACACCCTATTATTCCAAATCTTACCCATACCACACCAACTACTGGACAAACTGATCCATTATCACACCAACAACATCCAACCGAACCTGCAGTCCAACAGTCCCCTACTGTGGCCCAACCAACACTTGCTTCCCCCTCTTCGGCCCAACTCCATTCACCAGTCCAACAGCCATCCCCCGTAGCCCAACAACACAGTTTACCATTCTACAAATACTTGGTGTGAGGGGATGTAAAAACCTTTGTGTTGTTCGCAAATATTCAAGCTATGTACAATATGTACAAGAGATAAAGGTTATAGAGAGTGGAGAGAGTTTGGCAACTTTGTTTCTATTTCTCAAAAGATATTGATACAAATGAGATATGACAAAGCTACTAGAAAAAGAAAAATGGCACAAATGCCTTATTTATAACATTTCCCAAAAGACTAACACCAATGGCGGAGCTTGACGCTTTATTCTGAGAGGGCCGAAAACAAAAATTATATGAAGTATAAGGGCCAAAACGTAAAATATAAATTTTACTAAATTAAATCATTAAAAAAATACACTAGCTAACAAGATTATGAGAGGGCCAGACTGCCCCTCTTTGTCCTCACGTAGCTCCGCCGGTAACTAACACAAATAGTCCTTAGACTACTACGAACTAACTAAACAACAATATCTAGTCCATTCTTACACAATTAGAGAAAGCTAACAATCACTCCTATGGAATAATAGGCTAGATGTTGGAAAATCTTCTCTTCAATGCTTGTTGGGATGACAAACTTGAGCTTGAGAATTCTTGATGTAAGCTGAGGATGACGCTGAAGCTCTTTCTTTTGATGAAACCTCGGCTATGGACTTTTACTCTTGAATTCTTGAACAACATCTTTGAAGACAAATTATAAGATGATAATTGGTTGAGTTTGATTTAAATCTTCGTAACCTTTGCTCCCGTCAATCAGATAATCATATGCAGAAGCTTCTTGGCTCCCCCTTAAACCGACAATCTCTTTAATGATAACAAAGTTCACTTTCTTTTAACTTGAGAATCTTTGTTGTTAGTTTGAGGTTTCGATAGTTTCACATATGACATTATGCACTTGTCTTGAATGATTTGTTGATGAAGATGACATTTAAAATGTTGGAGTGATCATATGAAGATAATTCATTAACGTCGAAGTGAGTCGTATAACTCCCAAAACCCTCTTTGACATTTGAATCCTAAATGCTCAGTCAAAATTCAATAACACACCATTCTTGATGAAATTTGTGAAACTAATATCCACAATTTATTCTCACTAAAAAATTCTTCATATATCAACCAATACTCCTTTTCGTCAAGAAGATGTTGAATATCAAAGACTCTTGTAATCACCCTCTTTATTATCTAACTTTGTTAAAAGCTTGAATATATTTTTTTAAGATAAATGTTTGAAGAAATTTCGATTGAAAATCTGAAATTCACTCTTTCGGCTTAGACATTGTAGCTCACGTGTTACGGTTTCTCGGTATCCCTAGGTTTCACATGAACTAGCTCGGTAGCAAAATCAACAAACCCGAATGCTCAAGCCACTGTCATCAATTTTACAACAATTTTCGGCCCTAAGAATATGGTAGATGAAATCAGCCAAAAGTAATATAAGGGCCCGTTTGGTTTGTAAGTGGGATTCGATTTGGATTTGAATTTGAAAAAAGTTTGAAAGTAAATGAAGAGAGAGAAAATTAATTATTATATATATATATATATATATATATATATATATATATATATATATATATATATATATATACTAGCTTATAGACCCGTGGATTCACGGGAAGTGTAGAAGAAATAATCCATTAAGTAGTTAAATAAGTAAGAACTTATTTTGTAAGAAGTTACATTCATAAATAATGTAAGAAAAACACTGAAGGTAAACATGTTTCGTTAATATATGAAAGAAATAATCAGATAATAAGTGCATTATTAGATAAACATTTGAGTTTGTAACAATTAAATAAATAAATGTCATACTTTTAACGCAAGTCTGTGGTTTTGAACACGTGAGAACTTCAATCAGTTGCTTGATTAATATTTCTCAATAACATTATCAGGACTCTTACTTTTAACGCAAGTGTGTGGTTTGGAACACCTGAGAAATTCAATCAATTGATAAATTCTGATGAGAAAATGGATTGATCTATGGCGGCGCCACGTTCATTTTTATCTATGCTGTCGCAACTTAAGTAAGCCATTGAAAATTTCTCCAACAAATGATCGTTTATAGTGTCTACAACTTCATTTGTTTGAGCAAGAATGGCCTTTTCTAAGATATATGACAAATCATTTATGTTATCTAAACTGTTTGGATAAGTAAAATCGAGAATAGATGTTACCTGGTGAGCCGCATGTATAAGAATTTTGTCAGTTACATCTATCGAAACCTCTCTGTCGTTTGCTTTTTGCGGTCCAATGAAATAAGGTAATTAAGTAATCATGTTCATAATATGATGATATAAGATAACATTATTTAGGAGAATTTGACAAATAAAAGAACGGTGCAATATGGTGTTACCTGACTATTCACATAAAATCACCCATATCAACTCGTTACACAATATTACCCATATCAACCTTACACAAAATTACCCGTATCAACCTATTACACAAAATCGCCCATATTGACTCGTTACACAAAACAATTATAACAGTGACACTTAGTGGGTTTTACCATTAGAATCATTACAATTCCATATGAAAAATCTAATGGTAGAATGAATGTAACACAACAGTATAAATCAAATAGATTTTAACACAATTGAAGCTTACATAGATTATTTGTTTGAATCGAGGTTATGTGAATCACAGTAGATTGACTTATGATGTCTGCAAAATGAAAAGTGAATAAAATTAGTTTAACCTATATCCAAATCACAACAACATGTAATACATGTACGAATGAATCGGTTTCTTATGTATTTGTTTTTGAATCAGTGTTAGAGAGAGATTGATTTAAATTGGTGTTAAAGGTAGTCCTCATGATTATATTAATTGGGGTTATTAATGCATGTTCTTTAAAGGGTTGTAAAAAACCAAAGAGTGTAGAAGAAGATCAATTGGTGGAAGGTTTTGAATGTGTTTTAAAAATTAAACAGCATTGATGTTAATTGAAACTGGCGGATGTTTTTGAATTGACAAATAAAAGAACGGTGCAATATGGTGTTACCTGACTATTCACATAAAATCACCCATATCAACTCGTTACACAATATTACCCATATCAACCTTACACAAAATTACCCATATCAACCTATTACACAAAATCGCCCATATTGACTCGTTACACAAAACAATTATAACAGTGACACTTAGTGGGTTTTACCATTAGAATCATTTCCCACCAGTAGAAAAATCTAATGGTAGAATGAATGTAACACAACAGTATAAATCAAATAGATTTTAACACAATTGAAGCTTACATAGATTATTTGTTTGAATCGAGGTTATGTGAATCACAGTAGATTGACTTATGATGTCTGCAAAATGAAAAGTGAATAAAATTAGTTTAACCTATATCCAAATCACAACAACATGTAATACATGTACGAATGAATCGGTTTCTTATGTATTTGTTTTTGAATCAGTGTTAGAGAGAGATTGATTTAAATTGGTGTTAAAGGTAGTCCTCATGATTATATTAATTGGGGTTATTAATGCATGTTCTTTAAAGGGTTGTAAAAAACCAAAGAGTGTAGAAGAAGATCAATTGGTGGAAGGTTTTGAATGTGTTTTAAAAATTAAACAGCATTGATGTTAATTGAAACTGGCAGATGTTTTTGAATTGACAAATAAAAGAACGGTGCAATATGGTGTTACCTGACTATTCACATAAAATCACCCATATCAACTCGTTACACAATATTACCCATATCAACCTTACACAAAATTACCCATATCAACCTATTACACAAAATCGCCCATATTGACTCGTTACACAAAACAATTATAACAGTGACACTTAGTGGGTTTTACCATTAGAATCATTTCCCACCAGTAGAAAAATCTAATGGTAGAATGAATGTAACACAACAGTATAAATCAAATAGATTTTAACACAATTGAAGCTTACATAGATTATTTGTTTGAATCGAGGTTATGTGAATCACAGTAGATTGACTTATGATGTCTGCAAAATGAAAAGTGAATAAAATTAGTTTAACCTATATCCAAATCACAACAACATGTAATACATGTACGAATGAATCGGTTTCTTATGTATTTGTTTTTGAATCAGTGTTAGAGAGAGATTGATTTAAATTGGTGTTAAAGGTAGTCCTCATGATTATATTAATTGGGGTTATTAATGCATGTTCTTTAAAGGGTTGTAAAAAACCAAAGAGTGTAGAAGAAGATCAATTGGTGGAAGGTTTTGAATGTGTTTTAAAAATTAAACAGCATTGATGTTAATTGAAACTGGCGGATGTTTTTGAATTGACAAATAAAAGAACGGTGCAATATGGTGTTACCTGACTATTTACTCAATCACCCATATCAACCCGGTACATAAAATTACCCATATCACCCGTTACAGAAAATCGCCCATATTTGCTCGAATCAAGGCTATGCGAATCACAATAGATTGACCTATGAAGTCTGCAAAATAAAAAGTAAGAATAAAATTAGTTCAACCTATATCCAAATCATAACAGCATGTAATACATGTACGATTGAATATGTTGCTTATATATTTGTTTTTGAATCAGTGTTAGAGAGAGATTGGTTTAAATAGGTGTTAAAGAGAGATTTTTTATTAATATGGAATTGTAACTGATTATTAATGTTAAAGAGAGATTGGTTTAAATAGATTGTTGAAGAATAATCAATTAATGATAGGTTTTGAATGCGTTTTGAATATTATAATGTTAATTGAAACCGATTATTAATATGGAATTGTAACTGATTGTGGAAGAGTGTAGAAGAAGAATCAATTAATGGTAGGTTTTTAATGTGTTTTGAATATTATAATGTTAATTGAAACCGATTATTAATATGGAATTGTAACTGATTGTAGAAGAGTTTAGAAGAAGAATAAGTTAATGGTAGGTTTTGAATGCGTTTTAAATATTATAATATTAATTGAAACCGATGAATGTTTTTAATGCATGTTTTGATTGATGGTGCAAATATGGTGTTATACATTTATGGTTAATTAAGGTAGTCCACATAAGAAAATTTACTGGGATAATTAATTCTTATGGTTTAAAGGGTTGTAAAAAAGCTTATTTTATTTTATTACATAGTATATAGATATAGATGATTCGAAACAAAATTATATTGATTATTTAAAAACAAACACATCAAAATAGATAGGTGTCAATCAAAGATCAATTTGAATTGAATTATTAGGTTTGCACCATAAACATAAAAATAATCGTAAATAATATAAATCAAATGGATTTCATACAACTGAAGCTTACATAGATTATTTTCTCGAATCAAGGCTATGCGAATCAATATAGATTGACCTATGAAGTCTACAAAAAAAAGTAAGAATACAATTAGTTCAACCTATATCCAAATCACAACAACATGTAATGTACATGTACGATTGAATATGTTGCTTATATATATTTTTTTGAATCAGTGATAGAGAGATATTGGCTAATAGGTGTTAAAGAAAGATTGGTTATTAATATGGAATTGTAACTGATTGTAGAAAAGTGTAGAAGAATAATGAATCAATTAATGATAGGTTTTGAATGCGTTTTGAATATTATAATGTTAATTGAAACCGATTATTAATATGAAATTGTAACTGATTGTAGAAGAGTGTAGAAGAAGAATCAATTAATGGTAGGTTTTGATTGCGTTTTGAATATTATAATCTGAAACCGATTATTCATATGGAATTGTAACTAATTATAGAAGAAGAATCAATTAATGGTAAGTTTTGAATGCGTTTTTTGAATATTATAATGTTAATTGAAACCGATGAATATTTTTAATGCATATTTTTAATGATGGTGCAATATGATGTTGTACATTTGTGGTTAATTAAGGTAGTCCACATAAGAAAATTTAATGGGATAATTAATTCTTATGCTTTAAAGGGTTGTAATAAACTGTGTTTTATTAGAGTTTATTATAGATGTATTTATTATAAATACATAGCCAATCCGCATTATGTAAACATAAAAACACAATCAATAATATATTATCTTGGTTATCTTACTTGATATCAAAGCTAAAAGATCCTCTCCTAAACTATCCCTAAAAACCTAAATTCTTCAACCACAAATTCGTCATATTGTTAGCCTACTTTTTATCTTGCCTACAAAACCTACAACCTACTAAACACTAAGCAACCACACAACCGGCCCACATGGCCCAACAAATTTATAGTTTAGTGTTTCTCCATATGATTTAGGCTTACAACATATTTGGCATGTCTCAACTGTGCCGGCCCAACAATATATAACCAAGATAATATATAATTGATTGTGTTTTTATATTTACATAATAAGGATTGGCTATGTATTTATATTAAATACATAACTTAATAAATAAGTAAGTCAAACCCTAAAAATAATGGACCCAAACCCACAATTAGATTTGAGCTGAATAACCTAACCATCTAATACTCCCTCAGTTTGAACGACATACTTTCGAACGGACAAACTGGAACATATGTTGAAATACACCCTCGCAGTCCGAGCAGCGAAATCGCGAAAGCTCGGACTGGAATAGTCTACTAAACAAGAGAAAAAAACATTAACATAATTAAACATAACTTTAGTCGACTCTTAACAAAACCGTACCAACGGTCGGCTAAGTCGACTGGTAATACAACCGTATTCACTCGGTCGACTTTTAGGAATGGTAACAACCGATCAACTTTAGTCGACTCGGTAACAAAGACGTTCGACACAATTTGTGACTAACAAACATAAAATGAAAAACAGAATATAACAGACACAACTCATAAATTGGAAAACAAGAAACAACTTCAACATCGTCCTCGCATAAAGAAGAAACACATCTAACTTCTTGATGCAGACCCTTGTGCTTGGTTATCTCCTAGCCGCAAACTCTCGACAGTCCAAAATGGGGGGCTTCACCAAACTTCAATATGTAAGTAGTTACATTAACAAGCATATGCTCATTATCAGCAACAAAATCACTGTGTAGCATTTTTTTATTGATTGGATCGGTAAGATGTGTGATGAAAGGGTTTTTTTATTTTTTATTTAGGGATAGGTGAATGGTGGGCGGCTAGAGTTTGTGGAAGGTAGCATTGAGGACGGCGGCTCAACCTAGAACGTAGGTATGTGGATCAGGACAGCTCCTATACCATGTTGAATAGTGTTAGCCCGTGAGGTGTTATGTTTTCGTTCATGGGATTATTATTTAGTGACTAGTAGATTACTCGCGCAATAAGCAGCGGTTAATAAAAAATTACTAACTCAACTGCTTCTTAGTAATTTCTACACGGTTAGTAATTTTGTTTTTTCACAACACTTTAAATGTATGTGTTCGTTGTATGTGTTCGTTTGGGTTTACTGAAGCTTTCCGCAACACCATATTAAATCATCCATTTCTCTCTTGTAAAAAAGACAACACCTTCTCGAAAGTATATAGTTTTTAACGTATCAAGTTTATATTTAATTAAGGTTAAAATTGTAAAAAATATAAATCAACATAAAATAAACCACTAAAAATGTAAAGAATAAAAAAATTATAAAAATATATCAAATGTATGTTGAATTAAAAAACACAAAATTTTAAAAAATATGATGAAATTAGATCATAATAAAATTAAATTTCTAAAAAGATATTTCAATTTGAAAATAAAGGTGATTTTTTAATCAAAAAATAACACATGTCACTTTTTGATGTGATTCTCTAAAATGAGATGGATGGTCAAGATTGCATCTCCTTATCTTAATTTTTAATGGGTCTATAGATACACAAACTCTAATGGGCCCATAATCCACAAATTGAGCTTGAGCCGACTATATCATCTAATAATAAATAGCCTTTGTACTCTTTTAGTTAATTATCAATTCAAGTAATCACTTTTGGTTCGTTAGTTTCTTAGTTTCCACA
>BQNB010055968.1:0-35166 GCA_026074375.1 Tanacetum coccineum
TGGGGAGGTTTTTTGTCGAGCCAAATCCGGGCTGGACCATCGATAGAAAATGGAAAAAGCGTAAGCTTAATCGATGTCTCGGGTACATCTTTGTACTTTAACGTTGAAGTAATCTTGTTAAAATATCGGATATGAGCATGGGGATCTTCTTTTTCAAAACCGAAGAATTGTTTTGAAGTTACAAGATTGATAAGACTATGCTTGAGCTCGAACTGTTCCGCGGGAATAGGTGGAACAACGATTGCCTTCGCGTAACCCTCGGTGGGTGCACGGAGGAATTCCGCCATAGTACGTTGATCGGCCATCGTAACTACGGGATTTTCTTCAAGAGCAAACTGTTCGACTCTTTGTTTAGAACATCTACGATTACGACGATTCGGAATTGTAGAAGTAGTATTCGTAGAAGGTTCACCAACGAATTTTGAAGAAGAGCGAGTTTGCATACACTAAGAACAAAATAAGAGAAAATAAAAAAGAGAAAAATATTTTTGTACCCAATAATCAAACAAGTGTACGGTAGCTCTCTAGAAAATACACAAAGAAGCGGAGGAGCGGGTAAGCGCGAAGCATTTTAAAAATCTTCTCCTTTCGGGTCGAAGTTCGTAGGATTAACTCTCCGTATACCTCTCGTATAGTTTTTTAACTAAAGAAGAGCTGAAACAACAATTAACAAACGGTTATTTTTAATATTAAAATAAAAGAAAATAAGAATAGAAGTGTAAAATATTTTTGTATTTTTATGTAAAATAAAACGAGAACTTTCACGGGGAAATGATCTTCAAGGCTTGAATACAAAAAATCTCGCAAAAACGCTACACCTCTCCTAGCAGCGGCGCCATTTTGATAATCCGTTTATAACACGTATCAAACAAATAACCCTCAAATGTATATAATATATATAATAAAATACATATACGAATACGTAAGCAAAGTATCTTACAAATTATTCTTAGAAAAGAATAATAAGTAATCAACACGGGTATCGTTCTCCTCGGTGAGAGGTGAATGGAAATTCACGATTGTGTCGGGAATCGATCTTGAATGTCATAAAAAGTTTTAGATTTTGGTTTTTAATTATAATAACGTAAATGGAAAGCAAATAAAGGCAATCTAATCTAAAATTAAAGTCACACTAAAAATATGGACACAATTAAATTTAAACGTCAATTAAACACTTAACGGGAATTTAACGATTAACGGGAAGGCAAAAATAAAGTAAAATAAACTCTAAAAACTTAAAATTCAAATTTATAAAACCTAAATGAATTAAAATAATTTTTAAAAAAGAAATTATATTTTTTTGATTTTTATTTTATTATTTATAAATTAAATACAGATTTAATCTAAATAAATATTAAAAATAGTAAACTTATTATTAAAAATCTGGAAAAATTAGGAAAAATACTTTTAACTATTAAGAATCTATGAGAAATAAAAACTAGAAATTTGGCTAAAGAGATAAGCAGAAAATAAGCTATTAAGCTCGAATAAGCAAAAATTAAAGAGACTATAACATTTAAATTATGCAAAGGTATAAACGAAAAAGTCCCTAGGGCAGTTGGTTGAGGGTGAGTGTGTTAAAGTGTTGGGAGTTAAGGTAGAGGTCCCGGGTTCGAGCCTGGGACTTCCCTATACTCCAACATTTTTATTTTTGAAATTTTATTTTTGAAAAAGCTTTATAACCTGAAAATAAGTAACTTTTGTAAAGAAACTTTTTACTAAAACTTATTAAAAAGCTAGGAAAAAGCTACTTGGAGTGACAGTTTAGCTTGTAAGCTTATATGACAATTTAGCTAAATTGTTTGGATTTTTAGGACAAGATAAGAAAAAGTAAAAACTAAATAAGCTAAAACAGGCTTATACCTAAATGGGGTATTGAATACAAATTTATCCATGATACTACAAAGTGAGTTTGTGTGAGTTGAGTCTTGGATGTACAACTTACGATATTAAAACCTCAAATACGAGTTTAGTTTGAGGAGTTGTTCGTGCGTGAGATTCTGTTCATGCATAGGTTTTTTTTGTTCGATCGATTTGTGTTCGCTGGAGTTTGAGTTCATGTATGGGTTAAAAGTTTTGGTTCCCGGGTTTCACATGCTCATGTTTGGAGTTCTAGCTTGGGTTACACCATATTGGTTCCGTTAGCATGAAATGAATCGGGTTCGTGATTCGGTTGAGTAACAGGGAAGGTTACATTTAGATGTTCGTATGTGGGTTGCGGTTTTAATATGGTTTCATAACATGTACGTGCAACTGATAGTGTACGTATGGGGTTGATTTTTGATCTCGTGTCTCAGTCTTGTCCTCATGTTCGTCTTTTCATCTCAAATCGTCTCGTTTGGCAAGGAGGTAAATCTTAAATCGTATTCACGTTTTGATTTGGATATTAAGGTTATAGCCCAGTTCATCGGAGATGAATTATCTTCGTCATAAAATTTGTTGCATAATCTGATATAGAAGACTATTATAAGAAAGATTGGTTGCTCATGTTCACATAATTCTTTTTAAGTACCAGCTAAACGTTACTATTATTGATTAACTTAAAATCTTTTTCTCTTTAAATGTTTCATTGGTTTATTTGATGTAAGAACTATACTTAAAAGGTAGTAACTAGTAAGTGTGTCAAATACTGAAATAGAAGACACAGCATGAGCTAGTGTGGCTTCCTTGTTTTTATTTTATTTTATGATTTTATAAAAAGGCCACTGAAGTTCTTGAGTATTTACCAGAAGAACTTACGCATAACGTGACTTGTTACTCTCATACGTTTGACATTCGAGGATTAATACATCTTGAATGAAATGGTTTAACTTAATAACTAACCATACTACGTACTATGTTAATGCAAAAATGAGGTTTGCATGATACCTTTAATTTTATAGGTTACAACACATTAATACAAGTCTTTTATAAATAACAATTTATGTCAAAACTAGATAAAACTATATTATAAGTATAAACGTTTCTTGGGTAAAAATGTTTAAACTATAATACTAAATCAATCATTCGTCCGCTTATTATATTAATAATAGTAGTTGATCAATTATTGTAGATCATGTGAGTGGAAAATAAGTTTGGACTTTGTTAGCGTCAAGCTTGGCTAAGAGTAGTTGCTTGGCTATTTGCATACTCATTCCATCTACTATCAAGGTGAGTTTATAGCCCCATGTTTTACATATATTTTTGGGGTGAGAACATGCTTGTTTACAAATTCATTTACATGGTTTATTCAAACTTGTTACATATTCATTTACAACTCGTTACAAATTGATTTACAATACTTGATTGCATACTTGATTTCGTAACTTGTTTACATGAACGTTTACAAACTCATTTACATGATTGATTACAAACTTGTTTACATACACTCTTACAAAATAAGTCAATGCCCGAGTGTTCTTGGAGGAGACATCTACGATGGGTACATATTTTTTTCATTACTGCCCGGGTGTTTTTGAAGGGGACACCTACGATGGGTACATATTCTTTTCATTAATGCTCGTGTGTTCTTGGATGGGACACCTACGATGGGTACATATTCTTTTTATTCTGCCGGTGTTCTTGGAGGGGACACTAGAGGGTACATATTCTTTTAATTAATTCCAGGGTTGTTTCTGGGAGGTGACTCTACGATGGGTACATATTCTTTTCATTACTGCCCGGGTGTTCTTGGAGGGGACACCTACGATGGGTACATATTAAATTCATTTCTGCCAGGGTGTTCATGGAGGGAACACCTACGATGAGTACATATACTTGATTTCAGTTAGTGCATCGGTTTCATTATATACTTGATTTCAGTTAGTGCATCGGTTTCATGAACTTAGAGTAATCGTAATTACTCATTTGGAAATAAATACTTGAAACATTTCGTAATATTTTTAATTATCATGCATACTTTGAACAATTGCGGTCCAGCTTTCATACTTAAAATTTTGTGACTATTATAAGGGTTGAAATGGTCATACACACTTTGCAAATCTTTGGTGTAACATTTATACTTAATCAAACCTATAAACTCACCAACTTTATGTTGACACTTTTAAGCATGTTTTTCTCAAGTGAATTAGATGTTTGGCTTACTTGATGTGCATTGGGGTCTAAATTGACAAGATTTCATTCATGGATTTCTATACATACCTATGATCAAAATCTCGGTGTATTGCCTTTCATGCTTTTCATTGTGATGTAATTATGGATAAAGTTATATCAATTTTAAGAAAATCAACAGTAGTACTTTTCAAACGACTCATTTAGAGGTCGTTCTCTTGTATCTTGTGCTGTTGTATTATGAAGTAACGCTTTCGGACCCTTATTCCGCTGCGATCCAATTTGGGGGTGTTACATATTGGTATTTAGAGCCAAGGTTATAGAGAACTAGGTTGCATATTTTACCTAGACTATAACAGTTTCACAAACTTTGCTTTCAATCAAATTTTTATGTGCATACACTCTTCTTGATTACATGATTGTTATTTATATAAATAATATTTAAATATTATAATATATATATATATAGTGCTTACTTTCTCTTGCGTAAATATTACATTTATTTAAGAAGTTATCTATATAAATACTAGAACATTTCTCAAGACATTGTGAATGACACGAAGGTCTTTAAATCTTTTTATGATTTTATTTATACCGTTTCATAAACATTGAACATGTCAACAGTCCGCCAAGCACTGTTGCCTTACCTTTTCAAACTTCGAGTATTGGAACACCGCCTCATACTGTTGAATAATCTATGTCATCTTGTGACCCGTCTTACCTAGTGTAACCTAAGCTGAAACCATCATAGACTCTATTTCCTTTAAGGAATTCATGCTATACTTCCTATTAGATGTTTGTTGTACTGTGTGGATGATTTTAAATTATCTATCAAATTAACGAGTCATGGAAATTTCGTCAATTTTACTTCAATTTTTCATTTATTCATGCAAACCACTCTCTGAAGCATTACAGCTTTCTAAAACATTTTACTATCACGAGATAAATCATTTTTACTAACTTGAGCTATTTAACTATTGTCTTATAAATTATCGTACGACCAACTCACAAATCATTTTGTTGTCATCTATAAATACTGTTTCTATCTTGTGATTATTTTCTCACACTGTAAACCATTTTGATACTACTTTATACATAACACTACTTTGACGAAAATGAGCATCGCATTATTAGACCTCAAATATACATAGCCTGATCACCTATGTATAATTCAGGAAGGACCATGCCATGCTGAGAGTAGTCACCATAAAACTTTTGTCAAGAACCAATTTTCTATTTATATCAGGTTTTGTGTGCGTATTCATAAAACGTGTTTATCACGGGAAACTAAATTAGTAAAACCATTGATATAAGTAGAACTTTACGCTACCTTACTATATAAAGTCGACATCATTACACGCTAAATCATAAGCCAAAAAGTCGAGACGCATCACTAGTCGCCCTAGGACAATTCACCATCAAATTGCTCGCCGTTAAGGAATTCACTAAATCATCCATTCAACATCGACGCAATGCTATAGAAGTTAGTATTGGTAACACCATCATAAGTAAAATCTGTTATCACTCTAGAAAGGAGAATGTTGTAATTAATGCTTTAAATCGAAAGGAACAGATAAGACCACTAGGATTCAAACTTTAGCCACCGTAATAAATTTGAAACTTGAACGTTAAGCTGAGGCAATTAAGGAGGTAAATGTCGAGGATGAAAAACCTTAAGTAGTATATACAAGGAGTTGAAAACCCGTATCAATGACACTCTCTATGTTAAGAAAACAAAATTTATCACCACATTTTGGAGGATTAAGATAAGTAATCTACAACAAGTACCCGCACCTCTTCATCAACACCACTCCGGTTGGCAACACAATCTGAATTTCATGACAAAACTCTTTTAACACAGGGAGACTGTAACAATTCACATTTTTGGGTCATTTTACGTCAATAAATAATCAACTAATTATTTTAAACTTTTACGCGTTCACTTTTAATTTTCACCGTTTGGTTAAATTGCGTAAACTAAAAATCAACATTTAACGTAATCCGAAATCAAACAAATAAAAGTTTACGCCAAATAAATGTTTTATTATTTTTACGAAGATAATTTATAACTTTCCACATTTTATTTTTATACGTCACGTAAAACGTTTACATTTCGCAATATTATGCATTTATGCATACATGGAAACACCACCACCTTTCTATACTTCAACAAATACCCACACTTATATTCAATACACAAAATTTATAAATTCTTACCCATAAACCAATCCTTATATCCGACCCCCCTAACAATATACAAGATTTCTTTGTTATTTTTTTGGAATAATTAAGCATAAAACATACTACCCTTTGGACATTAGCCAACCTAATGTCTTTTCATTCTTGCTTCCTAAAGCAGGCATGCATGCATGCTAGAGCCTTGTCAAATCCTAGTTGCTCTTTGTTAGTAAACAAATGCTTTTTAGCTAGAATGTGTTATTTCTTTTTAATGTCTTACTAAACAATTGAAGAAGACCACCCATCCCTTGTTCTCAGCTGAATTCCCACATGAACTGCATACTTTACAAGATGCTTTACTATTTGAAGGCTTGTACAAACATGTGGGGTAAAAACTAATGTTTACTGTACCTTAAGTTCCTAAACTATACCTAGTGTTTCTAACCAAGTCAACACGCATACTTTTGGTTCCCAAAACCCACGACCACGTGCATAGAGACCATAAACTTGCTTTATCTTTAATCTAGATCAGATTCCATGCATTCTAGAATAATATAACAATAAACAATTATCGAGGACACATATAGGATAGATTATTTAAGACCTAGCATGTATTTTCACTTTCATTGTAAAACAAAAACACATAAACCTTGTTCCTCTCTCTCTTAGGCACGGATGGAAACAAACAACAAACAAAAGTTCTTAAAATTCTGTATCATAGCTTGTTGAAAACTTGGTTGGGTTTTGGTAAATGCTTCTAAAGAGAAGTGTTTAAGCGAGTTTATAAGTATCATATTTTTGGGTTTTTATTTTTGAAGGTTTTCGAGTTACACTTAGGCCAAATAATACTAAACCTTCCATCATCATCGACTAAACCACTCGTTCGAAGTCCGTTAACAAGAAGAGTCCCTCGATATGATACACCACACCTTCGCCCTAACTGTTCTCTTAGCCGAAAGTACTAGCAACAACACCGTGACTTTTGGCCTTGTTACTCTCGCGGACCACATCTACCGACGTTTGTCGTCATTTAGGATGAACAGGAACATGTAAATGAGGTACTGGATACAAATTTGTCCATGATACTACAAAGTGAGTTTTTGAGAGTTAAGTCTTGGATGTACCACTTCCGATATCAAAACCTCAAATACGAGTTTAGTTTGAGGAGTTGTTCGTGCGTGAGTTTCTGTTCATGCATAGGTTTTTTTTTGTTCGATCGGTTTGTGTTCGCTGGAGTTTTGAGTCACCGTATGGGTTAAAAGTTTTGGTTCTCGGGTTTCACATGCTCATGTTTGGAATTCTAGCTTGGGTTACACCATATTAGTTCTGTTAGCAGGAAATGAATCGGGTTCGTGATTCGGTTGAGTAACAGGGAAGGTTACATTTAGATGTTCGTATGTAGGTTGCGGTTTTATATGGTATCATGACTTGTACGTGCACTGATAGTGTAAGTATGGGAGTTGATTTTGTTCAGTGTATCGATCGGGTCCTCATGTTCGTCAGTTGAATCTAGTATGTCTCATTTGGCAAGGAGGTAAATCTTGAATTGTATTCACGTTTTGATTTGGATATTAATGTTATAGCCCAGTTCATCAGAGATGAATTATCTTCGTCATAAAATTTGTTGCATAATCTGATATAGGAGACTATTATAAGAAAGATTGGTTGCTAATGTTCACATAATTCTTTTTAAGTACCAGCTAAACGTTACTATTATTGATTAACTTAAAATCTTTTGCTCTTTAAACGTTTCATTGGTTCATTTGATGTAAGAACTATACTTAAAAGGTAGTAACTAGTATGTGTGTCAAATACTGAAATAGAAGACACAGCATGAGCTAGTGTGGCTTCCTTGTTTTTATTTTATTTTATGATTTTATAAAAAAGGCCCCTGAAGTTCTTGAGTATTTACCAGAAGAACTTACACATAATGTGACTTGTTATTCTCATACGTTTGACATTCGAGGATTAATACATCTTGAATGAAATGGTTTAACTTAATAACTAACCATACTACGTACTATGTTAATGCAAAAATGAGGTTTACATGATACCTTTAATTTTATAGGTTACAACACATTAATACAAGTCTTTTATAAATATCAATTTCTGTCAAAACTAAATAAAACTATATTATAAGTATAAACGTTTCTTGGGTAAAAATGTTTAAACTATAATACTAAATCAATCATTCGTCCGCTTATTATATTAATAATAGTAGTTGATCAATTATTGTAGATCATGTGAGTGGAAAATAAGTTTGGACTTTGTTAGCGTCAAGCTTGGCTAGGAGTAGTTGCTTGGCTATTTGCATACTCATTCCATCTATTATCAAGGTGAGTTTATAGCCTCATGTTTTACTTGTTTTACATATATTTTTGGGGTGAGAACATGCTTGTTTACAAATTCATTTATATGGTTTATTCAAACTTGTTACATGTTGATTTACAACTCGTTACAAATTGATTTACAATACTTAAGTGCATACTTGATTTCGTAACTTGGTTACATAATCGTTTATATGAACGTTTACAAACTCATTTACATGATTGATTACAAACTTGTTTACATACACTCTTACAAAATAAGTCAATGCCCGGGTGTTCATGGAGAGGACACCTACGATGGGTACATATTCTTTTCATTATTGCCCGGGTGTTCTTGGAGGGGACACCTACGATGGGTACATATTTTTTTCATTACTGCCTGGGTGTTCTTGGAGGGGACACCTACGATGGGTACATATTCTTTTCATTACTGCCCGGGTGTTCTTGGAGGGGACACTTGCGATGGGTACATATTCTTTTCATTAATGCCCGGGTGTTCTTGAAGGGGACACCTACGATGGGTACATATTCTTTTCATTACTGCCTGGGTGTTCTTGGAGGGGACACCTGCGATGGGTACATATTAATTTCATTTATGCCCGGGTGTTCTTGGAGGGGACACCTACGATGGGTACATATCCTTGATTTCAGTTAGTGCATCAGTTTCATGAACTTAGAGTAATCGTAATTACTCATTTGGCAATACATACTTGAAACATTTCGTGATATTTTTAATTATCATGCATACTTTGAACAATTGCGGTTCAACTTTCATACTTAAAATTTTGTGACTATTATAAGGGTTGAAATGGTCATACACACTTTGCAAATCTTTGGTGCAACATTTATATTTAAACAAACCTATGAACTCACCAACTTTATGTTGACACTTTTAAGCATGTTTTTCTCAGGTGAATTAGATGCTTGGCTTACTTGATGTGCATTGGAGTCTAAATTGAGAAGATTTCATTCATGGATTTCTACTTACATACAAATGATCAAATCTCGTTGTATTGCTTTCAAGTTTTTCATTGTGATGCAATTATGGGACAAATGTTATATCAATTTCAAGAAAATCAACGAGATTACTTTTCAAACGACACATTTAGAGGTTGTTCTCGTGTATCTTGTGCTGTTGTATTATGAAGTAACACTCCCGGACAATATTCCGTTGCGACCCAATTTAGGGGTGTTACATAATAACCCGCAACGTGGAATAACAGCTGCACCCTACTATGTCCATTTTCATAATTGTTGTGGTTCAAATGAGCTCTATGTCCATTTTCATAATTGTTGTGGTTCAAATGAGCTTTAATAAAACGAGGGATGGAGATCAAGAACTTCCATGACGTGCACACACTATTGCATCTAATGAGATTCTTCACATCCAATGTAACAAGTATTTTCTCATAAACATCAGGTATAAGCTTTTCCATTAAAACCGGTATGGCAAGCTGAAATTATATGTGCATATTTCACATAAGTGCCCCTCAACTATCAATAACGAATACATAAGATGTGAAGTCATAAAATGTATAACTAGAGGTCTAGATATAAGCTTAACAATTAGAGGGAGAAATACAAAATATGAATGATAATTCTAAGGTTAGCCAAATATTGCAATCATGTTTAGACCTTCAAAATTTTTGATTTCATCATAAAGTTGGGTTTCAATACAAAAGGCAACAAATATGAGATATTACTACGTATAACACTAGAGTAGCATCTTTCAGTAGCAATCCGATCCTACGATCTCTATTTAGCAAGCACAATAAAGATTATAGTAAGATCTCAATCTTACTGCTATTTATCATCCAACGGTGTATAACATACATGCATAAATACGCACACACATAAATTATAAATTCAAAAGCAGCTCCTACTGCGAATCTAAATTAAGGATTAGCAAATGCGAAAGAAAAATATAGCTAGTGCCCTAATAACTAATTCGTAATCACAAACTAATAATAATTTATGGTTACCAACTCATAGAATTATGCCCTAAAACATAAGTATAAGCAAAGTTATGCTTTTGCATCAATACTTATTTTTACGTATAAATGATTTTGGGTTGGGGCTTGGAGTCAAAACTAAAAATTCTACACATATATTTGCTACCCTCTTTTTTACATCAAGGTAGAGTGCAAAACAATGTGATTTTCCGGTTGAGTTAAGTTGTATGATTGTAGCATTGTAGGTCATAATGGTACATCTACTAATCCTGTTGCCAAAAAATCAATTACAAATTTATCTTTACATTGCAAGCAAGTTGAGTTGAGCTGCCTGGCCGAGCTTATGTAGATTAAATTTCAGCTCGAGAACATTCAAGACCTCTTTCAAGTTCTACTTGAATAGCTCAAAGATGCATATAATTCATATATACACGCCATAGTTGCACTCGTAAAATTCTAATCTAATAATGTATAAACATAATTTTGATACCAGCAATACATATAAATCACACGGACATAGTTTTTATTGAGTGAATCTTAAGATATGCATGATTGTACCTTATACCCTAAACCCCTTACAATTTCACCACATCCTTAGCTCGAAAATAACGCATAACACAAATCAAAACAAACATTTTATTCTTTTAATCGATCAAATTGTTATATACTTAAACTCCATTTTCTTGGTTCGAGGCAAACTTAACAAAAACTATAAAAGTAACCAGGCTTTGGTCTAATGGTATATAAGTGTCTTAAAAGTTATACACGAAAGCGGGGATAGCTCAGTTGGGAGAGCGTCAGACTGAAGATCTGAAGGTCACTTGTTCGATCCACGTTCACCGCATTTAACCCTAGCCTGTTTTTTCTTTAACTGCTTTTTAACTGCTTTTTAACCACTTTAACCTACTAATATAAAACCCACATTAAAAACCCTTTTTTGGCAACACTTCGAACTCACTCCAGCTGAAAAAACTAGCGCCTCATCATTATTCAAATTTACTGGAATTATGAAGAACTATGGACCACTTACGTTTCTTAAGGTTCTTAGCGCTGCACCACAAATGTTGCAGCTCTGGACAACGGGCAAACTTACTCCACCCAAAAGAAAGTGAACGATTGATCTACGAAAAGCGCATTAAACCCAAAAAGATTTATACATGTAAATGTCTCAAATTATTCGCTGTTTTTGTTATCATGCATATAATTCCATTAAAAGAAACAACAATTTACGGGATCCTATTGTAGTGTTTTTGCATATGAAATGAAACGAGAAACTTTACACAATGTTGAGAAATAGTTGGCAAACAACCTTGTGAGACTTTACATATATATATATGCAGGTGATGTTAACTTACAATTTTTCAATAACAAAAGGCATCAAAATTGTATGTATGGAGTACCTGATTAAGAGTTTTGTTAGTAGCAATGCAAAAAAATAATCCGGATACATTCAATAATAAAATTATTATTATTATTTCGTATGCACAGTACAAGATATTCTAAGAATGACCAATCTAATGTGCAGTAAGACTTGCCACTACCAGCAAAAATTAATCATAAACTTCAATAACAAGGCAGAAGTATTTAATTAGTATATATTATGTGATGCGATGAAATAAGAAAACATGAAATAATATGATAATCAAAAGCCATGTATTCGTTATGTGCTTAAAGACGGGGAGATACAAGGCTCTCCACGTATCCAATGTAAGGGACATCCGTAAACTTCCGATTCTTGAAAAACCAGGTATTTCTCTGAGTCGACCTTCGATTAGGATCATCATTATCCAATTTTGTCATTCTGTCTACAGATTGAAACTTTACGCTGCAGTACTTACGCTCGACCCTTTTCCAACACTGGTTTACATTGTACTTCTACATTAACCAAATGTTGTAGTTCTTTGTACCCAGGTCATTGGTAGATAAGTCATCAGTGAATATGCATAGACATTCTTCCATAATCCCGACTAGAATATTCTTGTGATTAGAATCAACGGGTTGAGGAATTTCTTTAAATTCCTCCTGTGATAAATCAAAAGAAAGAATTACTGCCCTCCAATCTTTATTTGGAGTATACATAGCCCAATGAAGTGCCCCATTGCAGAAGATACTAACCCTTTGATATGGGCCAAACGTATAATTCAGCTGCCCAATAAGTGTCCATGCATTTGATTTCAAAGATAACACTTGAAAACATGTCTTTTCTCCATGGTTTATGACCCCTAATACAACTTTTTATACACATCTTTATGAAGTAACCGAGCCTTTGGCAACATCTTCTTTGCTCTAGTCGCAGGATTAATTATTAGAGTTTCATCACTAATAGAACTTCTGATACATACCAAGCCATTCGAAGAACCAACAATAATATAGTACGTTGGACCATCAGTATGCATGTTTATACTAGAATTTAGGGGCACTTATGTGAAATATGCACATATAATTTTAGCTTGCCATATCGGTTTTAATGGAAAAGCTTATACCTGATGTTTATGAGAAAAATACCGGTAACATTGGACGTGAAGAATCTCATTAGATGCAAGAGTGTGTGCAAGTCATGGAAGTTCTTGAACTCCAACCCTAGTTTTATTGAAGCTCATTTAAACCATAGTTGCAGCAATAATGAATATGGCATATTCATTATTGCTGCAACTATGGTTTAAATGAGCTTCAAGAAAACAAGGGTCGGAGATCAAGAACTTCCATGACTTGCATAAACTCTTGCATCTAATAAGATTCTTCACATCCAATTAGAGGTGGCAAAATGGTTAGGTTGGGTTGGGTTGGGTCATGGGTCTTAGATAGGATTGGTTCTAGATGGGTTTGGGTCTAGATGGGTCTTTTAGGAGGATGGGTCTAGATGGGTTTGGGTCTAGTTGGGTAAATATTTTTAAGGGATGGGTCTAGTTGGGTCCCCCTTAATATTTATAGATTGGTCTTGTTATGTATAGCATTTTTCAGCCGTTTTTTACGTTTTTATACGTTTTGACCGATTTCGACCGATTTCGATCGTTTTTTACCGATTTCGACAGATTTCGATCGATTTTGACCGATTTTGAACGATTTCGGCCGTTTTCGATCGATTTCGTCTGTTTTCGACCGATTTCGTTTGTTTTTGACCGATTTCGACTTATTTCGACCGATTTTGACCGATTTCGGCCGTTTTCGACCGATTTCATCCGATTTCAACCGTTTTCGACCAATTTCGACCGATTTCGATCGTTATCGTCCGTTTTCGACCGTTTTCGTCCGTTTTTTATCGATTTCGACCGTTTTCGAACGATTTCGTCCGTTTTCAACCGATTTTGACCGTTTTCGACCGATTTCGAACCTTTTCGACCGTTTTCGTCCGATTTCGACCGTTATCGTTTGATTTTGACTGATTTCGACCCTTTTCGATCTTTTTCGACTGATTTTCCATCGATTTCGTCCGTTTTTTACCGATTTCAACCATTTGTGACCGTTTTCGACCGTTATCGTCTGTTTTCAACCGATTTTGACCGTTGTCCATTTTTGACCGATTCTGACCGATTTTGTCAGTTTTTGATCGATTTCGACCGTTTTCGTGCGTTTGACCATTTTCATTCATTTTTGCACGTTCTCGTATGTTGTTGTTTTGAAAGGTTTTGAACGTTTTCGTCCGTTTTTAAATGTTATTAAACGTTTTTGTATGTTTTCGTCTATTTTTATACGATTTTGTTCGTTTACATACGTCCTTCTCTGTTCTTCGATTTCTTACGTTTCGTTTTTTTTCGTGCATTTTGTACGATTTTATTCGTCTTCATACGCTTTTATTCATTTTTATGAAAAGTACAAAAACGTATAAAAATGGTTAAAACATTTGAAAACGTTCAAAAACATATTTAAGCATAGAAAACGGACGAAAATGGATGAAAAATTTGAAAAACGTAAGAATACGTACAAAAAGGTAAGTAAACGGACGAAAACGGGCGAGAACGTACGAAAACGTAAGAAAATGGGTAAAAACGTACGAAAACAGAAGAAAATATAAGAAAACGAATAACAATGTATAATAACATTCAACAACGGACAAAAAAGGTTTAAACCATTCAAAAACGTTCGAAAACTTACGAAATCGGTCGAAAAAGGTCAAAATCCGTCGAAATCTGTTAAAAACGGTCAAAAACCGTGGAAAACGATCGAAATCGGTCGAAAACGTGCGAAATCCGTCGAAATCGGTCAAAAACGGTGGAAATCGGTCGAAATCGGTCCAAAACGATCGAAAACGATCGGATTCGGTCGAAAACGTGCGAAATCTATCAAAAAGTACGAAATCGATCGAAAACAGTCAAAATGGGTCGAAAACGATTGAAATCGGTCAAAACGGTAGAAATCGATCGAAAACGATCAAAATCGGTCGAAAACGGACGAAAACGGTCGAAAACGGTCAAAATCGGTCGAAATCTGTCGAAACGGACGAAATCGGACGAAATCAGTCGAAATTGGTTGAAAACTAACGAAATCGGTCAAAATCGGTCAAAAACGGAAAACGTTCGGAATCGGTCGAAAACGTATAAAAACGTTAAAAACGGATGAAAATTGCTATACCCAACAAGACCCATCTTTAAATATTAAGGGAGACCCGACTAGACCCATCCCTTAAAAATATTTACCCAACTAGACCCATCTATAATAATAAAGGAAAAATGTTAGACCCATCTATAATATTAAGGGAAAAATGCTAGACCCATCTATAAATTTAAGAGAGACCCATCTATAAATTTAAGAGAGACCCATCTAGACCCCATCCCTTAAAAATATTTAACCAACTAGACCTATGGGTCTAAAATTGCCACCTCCACATCCAATGTTACCAGTATTTTCTCATAGACATCAGGTATAAGCTTTTCCATTAAAACTGGTATGGCAAGCTGAAATCATATGTGCGTATTTCACATGTGCCCCTAAACTATCAATAGCGAATACATAATTAACTATACATTTTGAGACATGATAGGTAAGTATAGGGAGGGCCAAACTTTAAGTTTATCTTTCATTTATATTTATTAGGTCACGGTCGCTAAGATTTTGATCTCGATCTTAAATTGATTTTAAGATCATATAATTTATTGATACGATAAAGCAAATACGTGTTGATCCTACGCAGGATTTTTGCAAGATCTCTATCTGATCATATGATCTCGTTTTGATATTATCTTACTTTGCTTGAATCCACAAAAACTTCAAACTTATAGAGTAGTATTTAACCTAATTTGGTTCTCTAAATTCCTTAATGAGTAGTAGCATTTAACTATTGCTACCATGTTTATATCTTTATTCATAATTTTAGGTTTCAATAAGAATTACAACACATATGAAATATTACGACATAATAGTAGAATCTTTTGATCCCGATCCAATCCTACTATTTCGCTCTTTCAAACATATAAACGACCCACAGGAAGAACTCGATTTTTTCAACTTTGCTATTTATCATAGCTGATCAATGGTATGTAACATGTATTACAATTAGGTTTATTCCCTATAATGATCTCCATGTATTCCATCCGTATATAACACAATACAATCGTGTAGGATAAGTAAAGCTATTGGGCTAGGCCCGATTACAATGATAATAATATTATGGACTGATACTCCCCCGTAGTTGTAACGGGAGGCCTTCGAACGTTCAAACTGGAGCGAAACTCAAGAAACAATGCACTCGAGAGACCCTTGGTAAAGATATCTGCATACTGAAAACGAGAAGGAACATGAAGCACACGAACCTGTCTAGAAGCAACATAATCGCGAACAAAATGAATATCAATCTCAATGTGTTTGGTACGCTGATGTTGGACAGGATTAGTGGACAAATACACGACACTAATATTGTCACAGTAGACGAGAGTAGCAGTAGTGAGCGGAGCATGCAATTCAAGCAACAAATTCCTTATCCAAGCGGCTTCCGCGACAACATTTGCAACACCACGATATTCTGCTTCAGCACTAGAACGAGACAAGGTAACCTGCCGCTTAGCAGACCACGACAGAAGATTATCACCAAGAAAGACACAATACCCAGAAGTAGACCGCCAGGTAACATGGCAGCCAGCCCAATCAGCATCAGTAAAGGCAGTAAGCTGACTAGTAGAAGACACATGAAGCTGAAGGCCGTGATCAATAGTGCCACAAACATAGCGCAAGATGCGCTTCAAAGCATGAAAATGTAGATCACGAGGGTCATGCATGTAGAGACATATCTGCTGGACTGCGTAGGAAATATCAGGACGAGTAAACATCAAATACTGAAAAGCACCCGCAAGGCTGCGATATAAAGTAGGATCACTGACAGGGTCACCATCAGAACCAAGCTTGGACTCGGTGTCCACAGGAGTCTTGCAAGGGTTACAATGCTGCATGTGGGCCCGTTCAAGTATTTCCTCTGCAAATTTAGATTGAGACAAAAATAATCCAGACTTCGTTCGTTGTGCAGAGATGCCAAGAAAATAATTCAGAGAACCAAGGTCAGTCATAGCAAATTCACCATGAAGTACTGTAATAATACACTGTAAAAGAGCTGTAGATGAAGCTGTGAGAACAATGTCATCCACATATAAGAGAAGATAAGCAATATTCGAACCCTGATGATAGACAAAAAGTGATGTATCAGTTTTGCTGTGCTGAAAACTGACACGTGTAATAAAACTCGCAAACCGCTGAAACCATGCCCGAGGGGCTTGTTTAAGCCCATATAACGAACGCTGCAAATGACAAACATAATCAGGGTGAGAAGAATCAATAAACCCTAGAGGCTGATGCATGTAAACTGTCTCAGACAACTGTCCATGAAGAAAGGCATTCTTCACGTCAAGCTGATGAATAGGCCAATCACGTGTCACGGCAAGACTCAAGACAGTACGAATAGTAGCTGGTTTAACAACCGGGCTAAAAGTCTCATCACAATCAATCCCCTGCTGTTGACTGCGACCGTTCGCAACCAACCGAGCCTTATACCTACTCAAGAAACCATCTGCATTATACTTATGCCTGAAAAGCCACATAGATCGAACAATATTAACATTAGTTGGACGAGGCACAAGTACCCACGTTCCGTTAGAAATCAAAGCAGTATATTCATCTACCATAGCCTTATGCCAATTAGGGTCACGTAGAGCATGTAAGTGGGAGCGAGGGATAGGCGAAGTAGTGGTGACATGACAGTTCATACGCGCAAGAGGTTTGGATATGCCAGCTTTTGCACGGGTGACCATGTGATGAGTATTAGTGGGCGGGGCATTTTCGGGAAATGTAGCAGCGGGTGGTGTGAGTTGGGTATTTGAAACTGGGCTTGGCAGAGTGGGCGTAGTATTTGGGCCTGATGGATTAGGGCTAGGCGTGGGGGTGTGGCCTGGTGTAGTGGGCTCGAAAGGGTGAGTATGGTGTGTTTGGTTTGGGCCGTGAAGGTTGGCAGGGTGTGTGTGGGTTGGGCCGTGAATGAGGTGTGGTGGAGTGCCAGTAGGAGCTTGTATGGGAGTAGCTTGGGTAGTTTGTGGCGCAAAGGTGTGTTGGGGAGGTAGTAAGAAATCGTAGGATGGGGGTGCGTCAGGAGTCATAGACCCAAAAGGGAATTGGTCCTCATCGAAGATAACGTGGCGGGAAATAATAATCTTATTGGTGGAGAGGTCAAGGCAACGGTACCCGCGATGTAAGGTCGGGTAACCAAGGAAGACACACGCCGTGGATCTAGGTTGAAGTTTATGATCAAAGAAAATGTGTGGATAACAAAGACATCCAAACACTCGCAAGTGATCATATGTGGGTGGTTTGTTGTATAGCTTAGTAAACGGTATTTCATTATTGATGGCAGTGAAGGGAAGGATATTTAAAAGGTGAGCAGCCATGTTTAGGGCTTCAACCCAATATGAGGGAGGTATGTGTGCTTGAAAAAGTAAGGTGCGGGTGATGTTATTAAGGGTACGCAGCATACATTCCGATTTCCCATTTTGTTGAGAAGTTTTGGGACAGGAAAACCGAAACTGAATGCCATGTTGGTGAAAAATGTTGTGAAAGCGGGTATTGTCATACTCAGCTCCATGGTCACATTGCAAAGCCTTAATATCAACATTAAATTGTTTAGTAACATATGCGCGAAAAGTAACAAAGGTATCAAACAAGTCAGATTTACGAAGTAAGGGATACACCCAAACATAATGAGAGAAATGGTCCAAAAAATAGCATAATATTTAATACCACTTTCACTTGAGATTGGGGGTGTCCACAAATCAGAATGAATAATATCAAATACAGACTCAACATTTGACTCAGAACTAGAAAAAGAAAGTCTAGTGTGTTTACCTAATTGACAAGCATGGCACAAAAAGGACAAGTAAAGCCATTGGGCTAGGCCCGATTACAATGATAATAATATTATGGACTAATAACATGTACATGCATGAGTAAATACACAAACTGAAACACATAAATTGTACTATATACTAATCCTCATTAAACAGTAGCACTGCTACAGTGCTACAGTAACGGGCCAAAATTTTGGCCCAAAAGTAGCCTAAAATTTGGCCCAAAATAAAAAAAGAAATTTTCAAATGGACCATTAACTTTTAACTATTTATGACTTAGTAAAAAAAAACCTATAAAAGTAATTTTTTTTTCTAAAACGGACCCTCGACTTTTATATATTTACGAATAAGTAAAAAAAATCTAAAAATAAAAAATTGTAAAAAAAACCCCTTTACCAACACGTTGCATAAACAACGCAGCCCCCGCCGCAACGCGCGGGGTAAATTCCACCTCGTTATAAATTCAAAAGCACATCACACTGCAAATCTACAATAAGGACTAGCAATTTTTTTTAAAGCATTGCCCTAATAACTAATTCATATCACAACTTTTTAATAAAATTCATTGTTACTAACGAACTAATAGAATTATGCCCTAATGACATAAGCATAAGCAAAGTTATTGTTTACCAGATTTAGGTCGACTTCCAAAGTCTTCGAGAGCTATTTTTTACTTTTAAAGTTTTAATCAATTGGACCAATACTTATATTCTTACGTATAAGTGTATTAGACGTGTACTCGTGCATAGCGGCGAAAATTTCTAGCGGTAATTAGTTGTGGTGATAAAAAAGTTTAAATCGTTTTTTATATTTTTGAAACCCGATTAAACCCGTCGGGTTTGAAGTGACCCGGGTTGACCTGGTGGTCGAATCGGCAACCCGGTGACTCGAACTTACAACAGTAGATATGATGGCAAGAGTTTCTGACAACGACCTCGTTTCCGGCGGCGATTCCTGATGGCAGCTTTCAAGTGTTTATGTTTCGGTGTGTTTTTCTATGCAATTGTTATCCCTATTTATAGGGGATTTATCCAAACCCTAGTTAATGAAAATTATAAGAGATTAATGGACCCATTAATCTCTTTCATAATTAGCCTCCATAATTGTAGGAATTAGTGGTTACATGACCAAATTAAATGTAGTCATTTAATGCATTCAAGCCTGCCTCTTGAATATGTCAAGGTTGTTACAGCTTTTTACTTTAAGTTTTTCACTTTCAAGAATTAAGGCTAATTTCCCTTTTATAGATTTGACTGCAATTAAGTTTTAAGTTTTCACATTCCTAGAATAGATTAAGTTTTACACTTTTAAGTTTTCAAGATTATGTACTTTTTCCTTTATAATGTAGTATAGATAACTATTCCCGGCTTGGTGCTTGGGCTTTAAAAAATTATTACACGTATATATATTTGCTATTTGCTATTTGGTAAATTTAGTGGGCCTCTCCCTCTTTCTTACCTTGCAAAACTTTCCTATGGTAAATTTATAAATGTTACAACTTTTTATGAGTGTTTAAAAAAAAGCCTACAAGGCCAATTATCCGTCCGAGTGTTACTGGATCACTAGCTTTTCTGATTTAAGTAAATTGGTCAAACAAATAATTAACGACAGTCAACGGATAAATGGTGGCCAAACTTTTCGGAAACGTACAAATCTTGCCGGAAATACCCAAAACTCACTGCGACTTGGCTGTTTATATATGTTAGAAGTTGTTTTTTAAGGAAAATCTTGTCGGAAGTACCCAAAACTCGTCGAAAATACTCAAAACTTGTCGGAAATACCAATCTAATTAATCACTGATTCATCCAATCTAGAACGATTGCAAGCTAAAAGGGGGTCAACCGACCGATTACCGATTCACGATTTTTGCGACCTTGCTTTTTATGCATGCTTTTAGGGATACGTTGGATCTAAATAAATTAACAAAGTAAAATAAACATCAAAGCGGGGATAGCTCAGTTGGGAGAGCGTCAGACTGAAGATCTGAAGGTCAGGTGTTCGATCCACCTTCACCGCATTCAACTTTTTTTCTTCAACTACCTTTTAACTACTTTAACTAACTAATATTAAACCCACAAATAAAACCCTTTTTTGGCAACACTTTGAATTCACTCCAGCTGAAAAAATTAGCTCACCATTCAAATCTGGTAAATCTTTTAGCTTTTTCTATGTTTTATGCGCACCAAGTGTTTGATAAAATGCCTCAAAGAATATAATAACTCCTTATTTTGTAATCGATTGTCTGTTTTTTAGGGGGTGTTTGTTTAAGCTTATTGTGGGCTTATGAGCTTATTGGTTTTCGGCTTATTTTGACACTTGTGGGCTTATATATGTTTATCATATCGTAATAAACTTACACCAGCCTACAAGTCTCAAAATAAGACAAAAAATTGGGGCTTATGAAATATAAGCCGAAATCGAATAAGCTCATAAGTCCACATATAAGCTTAATAATAAACTGATATAAGCCCATAAGTCTCAAAATAAGCTGGAAAATTCAGCCTTATGAAATCTAAGCCGAAATCAAATAAGCTCGTAAGCCTACAAATAAGCTTAAACAAACACCCCTTAGTATTTGCTGATTTGGGTTTTGATTGCAGTGAGATTTTGGACTAATTGTTTGTGTTCAGATTATTAAGACCTTTAATGGAGGCTGACAGGTAATACTTGTTTTTGCTATGATATGATTTTTTAGATAGTTCGTGGTTGTTGAATGAATGCGATAACTCTTGTAGGTTGAATTCACCGCAGACATCTGCTGTTTTGTTTGAAGTGTTTGGTTATCAGCTGCAGTTTTCGCAGGTACATGACGGTCTAATCGACTGTTTTGGCTCGACATGTAAATGTGATTTTTATTTTTAAAGTTGTTTTTTTTATTAGGATCCGAATTCTAAGCATTTAGGGACGACGGTGTGGGATGCTTCGATGGTATTAGTCAAGTATCTGGTAATGTTTATCATTCGTACGATATTAGTTGATTCATTATAATCTTGTAGGTTAAGTTATTGCACTAATGTATGCTTATCAATGAAAACTATCGACTTTATTTTGTAGGAGAAAAATTGTAGGAAGGGGAAGTTTTGTCCATCTAAATTAAAAGGAAAACGTGTTATTGAACTCGGGGCTGGTTGTGGCGTTGCAGGTTTTGGTGAGTTATGATGTCATACCTCTCCCAATGGTAGTTCTAATGTTGTCCTTATACTCATGATAATGAATTGGTGATTTGCATCATGTTTGTTGAAACCTATGTGACGACCTTCAACATTTTGTTTTTATTTTTTAGGCATGGCATTGCTTGGATGTGATGTTGTTTCGACTGATCAAGTTGAGGTTTTGCCGCTTTTGATGAGAAATTGTGAACGTAATAGTTCGAGAATTATGCAGATGAATCCTGATGCAGGTTCTTGAATCTTTTTTACTATGTTTCATTGCTTATGCGTTCCTTTCATGGTGTGATCCATAGAGGTAGCAAAACGGCGAGTCAAATTGGTTTAATAACTGTGTCAATACGGATTATACGGTTCAAGTCGAGTTGAGTTGACCCCAAAAATTGCCTGATAATTATCATTTTTCTATAGATGGTCTGTAAAGTATCACTACTATTTTTTTTTTCTTCTTATTTTGAATATATAGGAGGCTTTGTCCAGTGTCCATTCAAAATACATTGTCGGTGACTTTGAGACCATTTGACCCGTTTCCTTTTTAGCCTATGTCTATTTAACCATTGGACAGAAAAGATACCCTGGGATTTAGCTTCCAATACCTGAGCTAACACTAGGGTGTTGTGTTTTCATAGATTCAATCGGATCCATTACTGCTGCAGAGCTGAGCTGGGGCAACAGTGATCATATAAGGGCACTTGATCCACCTTTTGACTTCATTATCGGCACTGATGTTGTATGTTGACCTAAAACAAGTGCCTGTTATGTGCATATGTTTACCCCTTTCACTCCTTATATGTTAGAGTATGTGACAATTTTAATATTCGCCGTCTTTGTATTACAAGGTCTATGCGGAGCATCTCTTGGAACCACTGCTGCAGACAATGCTTGCATTATCCGGACCCAAAACGACAATTTTGGTAAGTACTTAAAACATTAAATCACTCTCTCATGCGATGCTGTGCACATACGTCTCTTACTAAATTTCATTTTGTTGTAGATTGGTCATGAAATTCGTTCAACAAATGTTCATGAACAAATGATTGAGTTATGGAAGAAGCATTTTGAGGTGAAAACAGTACCCAGATCGAAGGTAGATTTTCCAACTACAAGGACTTTTTAAATTTTCATCATCTTTAAGAAAATGATCAAGACGGTTTACTAATTATTTATACATATATTCCATAGATGGACATCAAATACCAACATCCAAGCATACAACTTTACATCATGACATTAAAGACTACAGAAGGAAACACAAGTCTTGATCCCCTAATCGAAAATGGTGCAACAGAAAAGACTGAAAACGATACTAGTAGCAGAGTCGAAGATGAAGTTGATAATGAAGTACCAACAGAACCCCAAAATCTGAGTGATTGGGAGGCAAGAAGATACGGGGCCATGGCTGCTCGGCTTCTTCGAGACATCAAGATAACTTGATTCAATACTGCTTTAAACATGGTATTTTCTTTTTCAAACTCTAGGTGCAAAATTCTGCAAAATCTCAGCACTTTTTGTTTACTATGATTATAAAGTAACAAGGTAATATTATGTCTAGAGAATTATATTGAAGAGACCCGAGTCTTGTTATACATGATCCGATGCAGAAGATGACTTCCATTGATATTAGTAAAAGAACTTGAGTTTGAGGTTGTTTTACTCTTCTTGTTCAATATGAAGTCCCAAATAAGCCACCAACGGGTCTGCCCTAGAGTTGTCAATCATGAACCTTAGGCTGTGAGTTTTAACCATAGGGAACTGTTACAGCCTCATATATCCAACCATGGTCCCTTTCAAAAGTTCCCTCCATTCATCGTCTTCATTGACAACATCTACATGAAACATAACAATCCTCTGGCCCATTTGAATCGGTTCTTGCACCTGTATAACGTTAAAAGTTAGAACTTATAGATTCATGAAAGTCCAGATACATTTCCCAGTGCTCTTGATCCTTACGAGGAGCCCAATAAGTAGAGATACCCTCTTCAGTGATCAAGTGAGAGGTGAACTGTGTAAGAACCACCTCCTGTACTGCTAGCTGAAACAGTAGCTTCTATCGCTAGATTGTATGACAAAAAATTGAATTTTAAGGTTATTAAACTCTTTAAGAACTTTGACGTCTTCATCATATATGAGGCCCGATAAATTCAGTGGCACGTTTAGTAGTAAAGGACAATTTCTCCCTACCGAATTGTAGTTTAAATTAAGGAGAAATGTTGCAGAT
Source organism: Tanacetum coccineum (assembly GCA_026074375.1). Taxonomy (NCBI): domain Eukaryota; kingdom Viridiplantae; phylum Streptophyta; class Magnoliopsida; order Asterales; family Asteraceae; genus Tanacetum; species Tanacetum coccineum. Next base: position 24,211 of record BQNB010055968.1, read on the forward strand.
TTAGGAAGCTCAGATGGATGCCAAAACCAACCAGGCCGGATGGAAACATCACATTCAGGTGGTACCCAATCGTGTCCTAGTGGATCTCCACCTTCAAGTACCTGTAAAATTACACCGGTAACAATTAAATTAAGACCATTCAGATACATACTGCAACTCTGCAACTTAATTTTGAATTAAACAGGACTGACTTGAGATCAGGGCCACCACCAAGGGCAGCAATGCTTCGGTTAAAAAGTGACCAACAAGTGGTGCTTGCATAACCTTCCTCGTTGCCAAACCATCTGATGTCTGGACCATAATTCGAGAATATGATCAAACCAGGCTGCAGCTGGTGGATCAGGCTAAGCCAATTCTCAAAGAAATATTGCATGTCTTCTGAATCTTCTCCTTTACCAGAATCTTCAAATACTTCCATTACATTCCGGTATCTGTTACAGTCAACTGATGATACAAAGGATAGCTAACATTTTATGAAGTTATAATGTGATTAATGTCTGTGAGGCCACCCAAATATTAGTTTGGTTTTGTTTATGCTAACTTAGAACAGATGACGAAAATGCCCTAAAAAGGGTATCTATACTAGTGAGGTATCAACATATCATAAGTTAATATGTTCTATAATTTTGAAAAACCAATGTTTTTTAGTCGGGATTAGGGTCATTTGACAGCCTATGCCTCTTCGGTAAGTTTTTGACCAGAGTTGGTGTAAGCGATGCCTAATTGATACTCAAATGGAATGAAATGTTAGTTTATTATATAGGTGTGATTAGTGACTTAGAGTAGCCGTTCAAAAAAAGAAGCTAAATGCAACTAAGTGATATCTAAGCGCAAAAAGCTTAGACGCTACAGCTTTCCATAAGTAACTTCATGTCTATCCCATAATGAAAGATAAACACCCAACTGAATCCCAGCTTTATGAGCAGCTTCAGCCAACTCACACACCACATCACCCTTCCTGTCTTTCCATGGACTCGATTTCACAGAGTACTCGGTGTAATCTGATGGTCACAAACAAAACCCATGATGGTGTTTCGCAGTAAGCATAACCCGAGAAAACCCATTTTCCTTGGCAACAGTGACCCATTGAGTTGCGTTTAATCTAGTCGGATTAAAGACTGATGGGTCGACATGGCAAGAGCCCCATTTGTCTCCCGTAAAAGTGTTGGGTCCAAAGTGAAAGAAGAGTGCCGTTTCTGAGAGCTGCCAAACAAGCTGGCTCGAACAAGGTAAGGGTAAAATGGGTAATGGTGGTGGTTCAGGGAAACAAGTGATAATGACGGAGTGATAGAGGATGCTAATGATAATGATGATCAATGGGTTTATCGGAATGTTTCGAGTCATCAGGTTGGAGTGCTGATGGTCGAGTTTTAGGACTTAGGTAGGTGAAGCCATGTACCCTCGGATGGCATTTAATAAATGCATTTTTTATAACCATTTTTAGACTCATCTGCTTGTTTGCTGAAAGTCAATATGTTACAATTGTCACATGTTTAGGTTGTGTAATGCAATGTTTTAAAGAACGGTTTTTAAATTGACCCGGCTGAGCCACCGGATCACGGTTCAACCGGTTTAGCCGGTGGTTCAACCGGCTTCCGATCACCCGACTAGTTCACGGTTCAACCGGTTCAACCGGTCAGGTCAACCCGGGTTTTAAAACATTGGTGTAAGGATACAATATTCAACTGTGTCAAAACGAAGAATATAACTAGCTCAGAACTGGCTTGGTTTTAGACCATACCGTGAACGAGACTCAACCTAGGAACATGTCAGATTCTTTCACATGGATTGCGTAGTTCCTTAAAATTAAAATAAATTTGGTTGGAGAACGTGTTTTCCAAAGAACTAATCCCAGATGCTGAGAGGACAATATGTGGAAAACAATGACGACTTACACTTTAGACTCAATCAGCGCAGCCGCTAAGGACTTATCATTTGCTATACGAAGTCACGCACTGATAAAGCGTTACAAAATGATGCAATTGTTCTACAAAAGATGCATGATGAAGACTGTTTTTTTATTTAATTTTAAAAACACATACGCACACTACACACAACGTTCAACAACAAAATCAAGAAACCCATAGACCCATTAAATTGAAATAAAACAAAGAAAAAGCAAAAGTTTCTTCATTTGGTGAACGCCAGTTAAGTGGCGAAGTACCCTAACGGTGCAGTGGTGAGCGTCTGGCGAGATTCCATGTCAGATTACGAGCCAAAATCGTTACTGCACCGTGTGCTCTTACCGGTGGAACATGCATTGGCTACCGGAAACTTACTAGAACCAGGTATAACAAGTGACTAGGCCCACATGCAATCCCAACTATATTTGACAGAAACTGACACACAAATTCCAGCAGCACTGACGTTCTAAGAGGGTAACATCCCGTATCAGCTGACATTTTTGGATTAGATACAGTGGCGAACGCAAGATTTTGAACCATGTGTAGCACGATTTTTTATTCGCTTCGCGAGTAATTGTTAATGCTAGTTACCCGTATAATAGGTTAAAACCAGTTTTTCTTTTGAATTTAGTTCGCACATCTTCCTAATTAACGTATTATATAAGTAACTAGTTGCAAAGCCCGCCCGATGGGCGGGTTTGCCTTGTGAGTATCCAAGAAATAAATAAAGTAACGATTAATCAATTATGAAAATCGTAAAATATTTATAGAGTGAATAAAGAACAAAAACAAATAGTAATCCGATATGAGAAAATAAAACTTAATAAAATATCTGTCATTACAAAGTATACAAAAAGGAGTACATGATATGCAAAATTTAGTAATATGATTATGATGGCCTACTTGGTCAACGATGAAGGCAATAATGAAGTGAGTGAGATGCCGCCCATCACCTAAGGCTAGACGGTATGGTGGTGAGTTCGGCCAAACTCACCTAGGTGAGTTTACAACTCACGCGTGAGTTCCATCCCGCCTACTAAAGTGACTTTGCCACATCACATTTGTTCGGTGAGTTTGGACACTTTTGGAGGAGAGAATGGTGAGAAACTCACTTTAGGTGAGTTCTTTTTTTGTGGGTCATCTCACTTTTTAATTAATATATTTTATTTTGTTGTGAGTGTGTGTGGGTATTTAGTGGGGTATATTTTATATAAAGTGTGTATTTTAATGAAATGTGAGTTTTAATGGTAATGTGAGTTCTTATTACGGTTGAAAGGTGAGTTGTAAGGTGAGTTTTATTTGGAGAAAAGAAAACAAATGTATACTATATGTGTATAAAAAATGAAATACATATAGTTGTGACTCATTTGCACACAAAATAATACAACTATACACTTGTGACTCATGAAAGTTGCATGCAAAAGAATACAACCCGCGCTCACAAGAATAATAAACCCCTTCTTGGTACGCTTTGGTTGCGGCTTAAGAATCCTTGTAACCTTGTGTAATTCACCACACCGCTTCCGTCCCATTTTAATTGGCCTCATTACTATTTTAGTTTGTCCCAAAACCTTGTCCACTTTTTAATTAAGGTGTTTATATTTATTAAATTTACAATTATACCCATCTCGTTAATTTTTTTAAGGAAAGTAATTCATACATTTATTGCATTTAATAGGGTAAACTTATCATTTTAATAAATATACGTCCAAATTCATTGAATCTATCATAAAATGAACTTTTTTTGTTGGAGGCCAATTAAAATGGGACGGAGGGAGTAAATCAGAAAACCATCATGACCAAGACAACTATTGTTATCGTCAAAGGACATTACAATACTTTCTTAAATTCAAACTGAATTTTGTCGTTTCCGAAGGTGTGCATTTTTTATATTTCTTACTCCATAAAAGTGCGAAAACAAAAAAATAAGAAGTGTAATACTTGCATCTCTTTTCGAATGTCGTTTGCAAGAAAATTGTTATCCACGCGAAATGCCTACCGTAACGAAGAAAACACAAGTGTTAAACTTTTTATATAGGGATTGTTATACACATTGGCCAAACGGAATGGACAAACTGAATGAGGCTAGTATCCAAAAACTGCATTAAATTATGGCTTTATTTCCAGCTTGATAGATTCATGTGATCCAATGGAAAAAAGAAATTAAGAACTGCCTAAACAAAATGCGATTTGTGTCAACCGGTATTTTGATCACCTTCAACATATACCCAAATTGAGAATGTGAGGCAGAAATTACCATATAACTGATAAGGACTGAAAGCATTCATATCCTCAACATATAGAGTAGCAGGAAAGTAGCCTCTGGAGTACTTGTATATATACCTGACATCGAGCATAATATTTATTGCATGCTACATAGTCCATGTGTGTATTGCTACATATAAATTAAGTAGTCACCCGTTCAAAAAACGTATATGGATAGCAAATATTAATTACGAACTCGAATAAAAACATATATCTTTTACAAAGTGATGATACCCAAAAGTGAAACTGATAACAATTATAACCAACATTTAGACTAAGGACTCTCCCTAACATTAAAGTGTATGACACTATGAGTTGCAAAACCACCATTAGAATACGAAAATTTACAATAAGAAGTTTTTGTTCGAATTATGCTAGATTTCAATTGATTGTTTTTCTTCCTGATAAGATCTCTTAAAGCATGATTTAAAAACTATATAAGTGACTGTTTGATTTTATATAACCCGTTTTAACGTATTTCAAGGCAGCATATCTGTATGTCCCAAAAGGCTAGAAATCACATCAAGTATAGCATGAAACTAATGTTTTTTTTGAGGAAAAAATAGCAAAGGTAGGTTATGACATACTCACCATTGTGGATATGCGAGTCTGTTCACGTTGTGGTCCTTTCATAGCATGTCCAAAATCCAAAAGTTTCGCATTGAAGTTCTGAACCAACAACACGTTTGAAGACTTGAAGTCAAGAAATCTCACCTTCTAACACAATAACGGTTCCAATTACGATCCAGACACATAACCTCTTGGCATAAAATTCATTCGCAAAATGAAATAAATACTGGTTATTGAAATTGATAATATAGGAATGAGAAACCATTTATTAATTCATGGTAAATCTTAATGAAAAAAATAATGCCCGAAAAAAGGTTAATATACTCACCAGATTCTCACTGTTCAACTTGAAAGATCTAGCAAAACTTGAAATGCTGAGAAGAAAACGACTACTCAGTATAATGTCTTTTGCATAGCAGCGTACCAGCCACAACCATTTTCTAGCATTTTTCACTCTAAATTTTTAAGCATAAAGCAAGTGAAGATACAGTCTGTTTGCTGGTCTCTAATAAAAACATTGTATACGTGTTCTCCCATAGAAACATATGGTGATCGGTTATCTGCTTTGGTATTCTTTTATTTACTTGCAGATTGAATTCCTTCCATAATTACAGCTGACCAACTGGTTTTTTCGTCAATTCCAGTTCGAGAAACCTCTTCATTGAATGTTGATTGAGTTTCGACGGTAGTTTTTTCAGCATTAACTCACTCATTGTTTTCCTCGGCTACATTTAGGGTCGAGGTTTCAGCACACCGGAGATATAGGATCCCATTTTGACCACCTGGAAACCTATTTGTATCAATACGGTAACCACATTTAGACCCAATTCTAAGTCACCGACTCAACAAACTCCTCATGTTGATCACAAACGACTCGAAATATCCCATCTTTGTTTGAGGTTTTCAAATGCAACATCTGTTGCAACTGTAATTCAACCTCCTGAAGGTTCGCTGGCTTAAAATTTGAGCAGCAAAAGACTCTGGAGATAAAATAGAAAAACCAAACTGTCATGATGTTTTTGTGTTTTCATGTTTTCAAATTCAAATAAGTAAAGCTACATAACAGTCATGATGTGAAGTTTGGAGCTAACATTTGAATAAAAGTAATTGATATGTATTAACCCTTAAGAGTTAAGAAAATAAATGGTAAATGTATTAACAAACCAAGTACCTCTTTTAGGCATTCATGATTGATTAAGCTCGTCTGAACCACTCTCGGAGTTACTGTTGTTATATCAACTAATTAAGCATAATCTTATGTGGGATTTTGGTCTAATAAAGCAGTAATAAGCAAGCTAAGAAATACAAAAGCTTGTTAATTCAAAACTTATTAAGCAACAAACCCTTTACCACTTACAACATGACTGCATATGCAAACTTCCTTTGTTTTCACATTTTTTGAGACACACTCAAGTTCATGTACTATGTTACACATCTCATGAACTCCTTGATTCTGCACTCTAGAATCTTTTTAGCTCTTCCGTCCTTTAGCATACATTCTATGATGAATCTGCATTATGCAATATTATGTTTTATAAAACATTAACATTTTATACGAACTGAGCCAATAGAGAGTGTAGGCGTTTATAGGAGTGGAAATTGAAATAATATATTTCACAGCAAATGCACATGTAGAGGTTATCTATACCTATTATCTATAGAGCGCGTGGGTCTTTTGTGATTGAGATTCAAATCAAAGTGTGAGGATTTCCTGAGAGTATAATTTCAATCTGAATACGCAAAATTTGAAGCCATATATGAACCTGTTCATCAAACAACAGAACTTGTTCATCAAACAATAGAATTAGGCTTTATTTGAAACATGAAATTTATAATGTCGTATAATAACCATAACATATAGAAACAACATCCCAAAATAACATAAACAAATATAAAACTGATGGTGTGTGACCCTTTCACAATCATAAACAACTATATAACCAACCAAACTTATGGACCTGTTCGCTTTTAAGTCAAAAGAACCATATAGCATAAACTCTTATAACTTACTTCATCTTGCTCAAGTTTTTTCTTCTTTTCGACCTAGAAGATAAACCAATATGAAAGAAAAAACATCAAAATTCGCACGACATAGACAAAGAACATAGAAAAATAAGCAATTGTTTTTATATATGTACATATACGCATTTTAACAGTATCAACATTATTGTTCACTTATGGTGCCTGAAAAAAGAAATAGTGACCTCAAAGATGAATGCAATCCACCTTAATCAGCGATACGCTAACGTCACGAATTAGATGGTGCTATCTTTTCAGCTGGCTTGATTCCAATAAAATCTTTGAAAAAAATCCAAAATGAGTTGCTCCACCCGGAAATATCAAAACAATGACTGAATGTTAAAATTAGATTATGTAGTACTACTAGATTGCTTAATTTCAAGCTTATCAGCTTAATTTTTTTTGCTTATTGAGTTGCTTCTCATAAGCCCATATTTCTCCTGTTTATGGCTTAAGAAGTATAAGCTTGTTATGACGTAAAACCGTGAAAGAAGATCATAACCTTATAAGCATAAAAACATGCATTTTCAATCCTAACAACTAAATAACTAGCAATCATACAAACACCTATTTACAACAATCAAAATCAAATCTATTTAACGCCTTAGCATCATCAAGCCACACAAAACCTCTACATAAATCAACATACATATATCAATTATTTATCAATATGTAATAAGAACTAAGATATTATCGAGTGTTGTTGGTTGATTAATGTCTCAATTACCCTATCACATTAACACAAAACAAAATCTATTAAATTTCTTTTCAAAAAATTAAAACAAAACAAACTGAAATCAAATTTCTTTTTATCATACCTGAGATAGTACTGGAATCATCGATTATCTGCAATAACTTAGGTTTAGTTTTTTTGAATGATAATTAAGCTGCAACAACTAGCGATTATCTGCAACAACTGGCATAGCATACAAATTTTATACATTCATCAATAATCATAAAAACATTCAAAGCAGTATAATAAAAATAAAATAGCCAAAATATCTTGTAAACCCTTAATGAAAGAGTCAATTGCATTTTTGGTCCCTGTGGTATGGCCAAATTGCAGGTTTGGGACCTTAACTTTTAAAATTGCAGTGATGGTCCCTATTTTCAAGTTTCTGTTGCAAATTTGGTCCCCGGGGCCGGGACCAAACCTGCAATTTGGCCAAACCACAGGGACAAAAAATGCAACCCAAAAGGACCAAACCTGCAACCCAAACTTGAAAATAGGGACCATCACTGTAATTTTAAAAGTTAGGGTCCCAAACCTGCAATTTGGCCATACCACAGGGACCAAAAATGCAATTTACTCCTTAATGAAACAAATCAATCACTTTGTTGTTATAAAATGACGAATTAACACTGGTGTTAATTGATGAGTTGATCTCAATATGGTGAAATTAGGGTTCATGTATGTGTCCTTGTAGGTTGGCTTTACTCCTTTTTATGCACAAATGGATTTACAGATTTAACATTTTCAAACAATGTTTAGGGGTGCTGTTAAAATCAGTCCAACTTATTTTATATATGAAATTTTTTATATGAAATTTTCTATTAACATTTTTTACAGAAAGGTTTCAATGTGGCCCAAAATATATTAATGTGATAAATATTGATACGTCACACATAATTATTTTTATGTCGTTGGGCATTTAACCTTTTTAGGCTTATTTTTGCATATACTTTAAATTTTCCGGTTGTTCGAGAGGCCTATATAATAAAAATGGCACAGGGCCTCCAAAATCCACGGGACGGCCCTGACGACATGTGAAATCTTGATAATGACTCGGCAACTAATATTATATGTCGGTCAAAACGCATCCTGTATAAAGTCGATATCTATTAACAGAGTCGAGAAGCTCTGAACATAGCATACACATTTTCATTTTGGCGAGAAGTTTAGTTTCATTTTTGCCAACATGATTTCAGAAACTTTTACATATAATTAACAAAGTGATGCGTGTATCTTACTCTAATTATTTGTATATATATTTTATATATAATGTGAATGTTTGTTTAGTGTAGTTTATGAAATGTCAACAATCCAACCCAATTGTTGTTGACATGTCACCCTTCATAAAAATTGTTAACTTTGATAAAATGGACATAGTTGATCTAGGGTAATGGGCCAAACGAAACAGGCTCAACTAAGCCCACTGGTAAAACGAAAATTGGCCTTCTTTTGACCAGATGCAGCAAACTTTTATCAGTCTCGGATTATTATTCTTACTATGGGCCTTCTTTTGAAAACTGCCACATCGGTTGTAAGCCGGCAAGAGGCAGTAAACTTTTATCAGCCCACAGTTTTTATTATTATTATTATTACCTCCACCCTTTAAACGACTACCACATCGGTTGTGAGCCGACAAGAGGTAGTGGTCTTATTTCGGCTTCGGTTTATTACATAACTATTATTATTATAGCCAAATTTCAAGTCCTGTGGTCTTTTAACTACCTAGTCAACGGTAGCGAGCCGTCAAGAATCGGTAGCCTATTTCCCCACAACACTGACAAAACCTCGATGTGTACCTTAATTTCACCAGAAGGAATCTCTACGAAGTGATTTAAACTAAGAATCGCAAAAACCAAAGTAACTTTATTTATTTAACAATTATATAATGTTTATTAAGCTGATGGGAGCAAAAAGTCACAATTAACCCCTATGAGCTCTAAAGAGATCCAACTACTCCACGCTTAGCATCTAACTTATATCCAACTCTATCATTTTTCATTTGTAAATTTAAAATCTTTACTAAAAAGATCCGTGAATGCTTAGTCTAATAAAACAAGCTTTGCATATTTAAAGTCTATTATTAAAACTTGCAAACTCTTGACTTTTTCAAGCTAGGGTTCGCTTTTTAAAGCTTCATGTATAAAAGACTAGCAAAAGCTTAAATTTATATAAGTTAAGGGGCAAGCTAGAGCGCAACATGCTCGATCAAGTCAAAATTTATTCTTAAAAAGACAAAACTATGTGTCTAAACACTTATTCTATTTTTGAAAATTTTTGCTATTTTTTTTGGTGGCAAAACATCGTTACGTGAAGACAAGGCAAATGCAAGTAAGATCAAATCGAAAGATCCCCCCCATACTAGAACTACACATTGTCCTCAATGTGAGACTGTCACCCCCATACTAATTTCAAGGCATAATCTAAATATTAAGGGTCTCTATGCAAATCTAAAACCGTTTATTAATTATGCTAATAGATAAACGTAAATCAATAAGATCTAGGATATCGGATTCCTGGTATGTGCTTAAATACACATACCTTTTACCTAATAAATCGAGCTAAAAAGACCAATAATGAACGAAAACGCATAAAAATACATTGTATTCGTTTGTTTTGTCAAATGCATTGTGCAGGTTACGAATATGTCAAAAATGGACAAAAACGAAGCAAATTGGACAAAACCGGGCACGGGAATAGAAAGAGCGTGAGAAATCAAAGCCGAAGGCATATACATCCTTAATGGGCCAACCCGTACCCATTTTAATAGGCCGGGTCAGCCCATTAACATTATATTTCTATAAACCTTAGCCTTTTAAATACAAGTCCAAAACATAATTCTATTAACACATTCCAGGCCCAAGTTATTAAAGTTAAGCCTAAACCAAAAGCATGAGTCAAAACAACAACACCCGATCAAAATTACTATTTCACCATCTCCTTTCCCTCCCATCCCTGCCAAAATTAACATAGGGTAAATGAAACCACTCCACGCCCCTCTCATATGTTTCTAAAAGACCCTGACACTCTGACACTACCTAGTCCACGCTGGCAATCCCAAGTACTCTGATTGGTGGACGAGACGTGGAAGAAATCAAAGGCTATGTGTTGGAAACACAAAAAGTGTCGGTCACTTCCAAGTTGTAACAGGTCTTAGCTCGTAGTTAGTGAAATGATTAGATTAGTAATCTAGTCCGGCCCAAGGCCCATGGGAAGCCCATCATAGCCCATGGCTGGCCTATAGGTACTATATAAACCCCTCTCTTAGCCTTGGAGAGGGGTGGTTGTTCCATTTTTCCATATTCCATTTTATACAATTCATCCATTTTCCATCCATTCTATCTCTAACTTCACAACCCACATCTCACTCTTGTTTTTGGTTTAATAAGAAGATTACTAGTATTCTACAATTGGTATCAGAGCCATGGAGTGGTGTGTTTAGTTTTTGTGTTTGATTTGTGTTCAAAA
>BQNB010055969.1:6832-27154 GCA_026074375.1 Tanacetum coccineum
AATGTCCAAAAGGAAACATCTCCATCAAAAAGGTAGCGTCTGAAGATAACATCGCTGACATCCTTTCTTTACCCATCAAGCGCGAATCACTAAATTATATTTGTCTTGCTCTTGGAATGATAGAACACATTCCGTAAATCTTTCTCTTCTTTTCTACTAATCTCGATTCTAGTCTATTCTCCATTCCGTGTCGTGATAACTTAATTACTTCATCCAAAGTATTTAAGCATTTTTAATTGGCGAAATGCAAATTAAAATGTTACTCCCTTCACAAAATTCATCAAAAACCAAGCCCTCTCCTGTTGGCTGTCCGGCGGCCCCCAGAACTATTCTGGCGGCCCCCAGATATATTTGGGATCACCGACAGCAGCTTGTAATACCATTCATTTTTTTATTCCATAACCTAACACTTTCTCTCTTCTGCTACGAGTTGACGTCTACTCCACACCCAAACATATACCCAATATCTCTCTATAGATCAATGGGCCATCCTCATATCCCAACACTCATAAGCATTGTTGCTTATGTTTTCAAGAGTCAAGTAAATTTCATAATGAAATGCGTCTCATTATCAAACACATTCCTTACAATTGATAGACTTACAATCCACCACTTCACAATAAATCCCCTTACATACAAACCTTGGTCCTCACATCTCGCATACGTCTTGTCTCGATTCATAGATGATTCTTCTCACTCCTAAATGTTTCTTCTCTCTTCTAGTAGTCGTTTCACTTCTAATAGTCTTTCTACTTCTAAAGTTCTTCTCACTTCTAAACGTTCCTTTTCACTTCTAATAAATATCCTCATCTCTAACGATTCTTCTTACTTCTAAACATTTCTTCTCTCTTCTAATAGTCTTGTTACTATTAGAATTCCTCCTATATCCTTTAACAACTTAATTATTTCATCTGAAATATTTAAGTAATTTGCGAAATGAAAATGTTACTCCTTCTCAAAACTTTCCACTTTCTAGAAAGTGAAGAACATAAAGAAGATATTCAATCTTTAAGTGTTATTGAGTCACCACATTGTTGAGTCTCTCATTATTCTTCTACTATGAAAGAACTACCTCATTTTACATCCCACCTTTGTTCCTCAACATTGTCAACCAACAAAACACCAAACAAACCTTTGAATTCCCAATCATCTACTTTTATCTTGATAGGATCATATGCACATCAATTGTTAGTGCAAATGATATATCAATCTTTTCTATTAACCTCTTGTCAACACGTTCCTTCTTTAGTATCACTCATCCTTTCCCACTTTTTGGCTCTATGGAATCATTTTCATTCACATCCAAGAGCACATTGTCTCCATCCTCATCTTATTTTTCTTTTTATTCTTTGAAAAAATATATATATATATACATATATATATATATATACATATATATATAACATATACATATATATATATATACATATACATATTGTAACACCCCCAAATTGGGTCGCAGCGGAATATGGGTCCGGGGCGTGTTACTTCATGAATCAACAACACAAGAGATATATAGAACGACCAAAAAGTCGTTTGAAAACGATACATTGGATTTAACAAAGTCATTGTTACAAACGCCGTAGCATTAATGTTTACTTAAGCAAATACAATGATTGTGATCCCATAACATGTAACAAATGAATGGCGACCAAATTTTATGCAAGACATCCAAATCAAAACCACCAATGTATCCATCGCACCTTGTGGCTTATGTTTCCCTGAAAAACATTGCGTTAAAACGTAACAATATGTTGGTGATTCTAGTTTGATATATCATATATTGTAGACACAAGATCTCTCATGTGTATGATAATGCACAGATGCAGAATCATATAAATGTAATTACGTTGCTCTAAGCTCATGACACTGATGCTTGACATGTATGGATGCCAAATTAATGGCCGTTTGCCCGTGGTGATGTTCTAACCCGCAACATCCTATGTTCGATATGGTATACGTTCGTTTCACTGGTGATAGCTAATCACCCGAACGGGGTTGTCAAACCCAATATAGATCTATTAATTACATTCGCGCTCACAATTAACAGTTTCATGATCAATGGGCTCAGATTATGGGTTACGCTACTTTGGCAACAAGTATTCATAACATGAAACATAACACTTGTGTCCAATTGTAAAGAATTGCATGTTTTCACCCCAAAAACTTTGTAAACAAAAGCTATGTAAATTGTGGGGCTATGAAAACTCACTTGGGTGAGTAATGCATGTGTTTTCACAATTAAGCGCCACGCGAATTGATCAAATGCAACCTAATTTAAAATTAAGGTGTATAAGTACCGAGTTACTTAGTTCTAACAACATTGAATATTATCTAATAGTTGTTACATCATACTACGTTCGGGCTATCCTAATTTTTAAAGAGGTCCATGACATGAAGTGTGATGGAGTTAGGACACTTTAAATCGTAAATCAACAACTCGTCGAAACGCCATCCGATGAGGCCTCATTAGGAAAACTCCCTAGTATATAGTTTACTTTGATAACCACATATATTCTATATTGCTCAATCACCAACTAATGGTGTTGGTAAAATTGTGGTTTTATAAGTTAAAAAGTTTATAAACTACCGTTTAGTAAAACTGGCGTAAATTTCGCGTTTTAAAACCGATTTTAATCCTGCGTTTCTTATGTCCATCTTTTCGTATCAAGACGAGTTATCATAAATTGATATTTTTGGATTTCGGACCTACTGGTGAACAGTAAAAATTACTGTTCACATCAGACGTGAGTTTTATAAAAACCGTATTCGTCGTCGTAAAACCCGTAAATGCCGTATTTTATTCGTTATAGCTCCGTTTTTAATGATTCTTTCGAGGAGTTCTCGTATTGAAAGTTCTATTTTTTATGAGGTTTACCATAAAATATAATTTCTGTCTTGTATAGTAACTTTTATAAAAATAGTTTTATAATAAGTCATTAATTGTCGTAATCTTGCGAAATTCATAACTCGTTCGTAATTAATTGAAAAATTACGATTCTTTTCATGTTTGGAATCCTAAAATTGTGTTATATTGTTACAAAATTCTAAACCCTGCTGTTTGAGATTGTATAAAATGTTTTTATAATAATTTATTTACGACTTCGTTTATTAACGATATAACTTGTTTTTCAAGTAAACTTTTTCGTTATTAATCGTTTTAACAAGTTTCTTACTTTTTCGGAATCGTCGTGAAATGTATTATCTTATAAAAATATAAAATAAGCATGTCAAAATTCGAATTTGGGACAGCAACTTTGCTTGAGCTTGTTGACTCCATTTGACTTTTCTTTATACTTTATATTTTGTATTTTATCACAAGTCTTCATTATAATATACTTTATAATTGATACATATTATGATGTCTCATTTGTCCATATTAGTCCTATGTGTCCAAATGTTTCTTATGTCAACATCCATTAATCTATTTTTAAAACCATAACATTACTTAAGTAAACATATTACTAGTTTTTCTAATAAAAAAATAGTTCCAAAAATTTTTTTGTTTTGTATTACATAACCATGTGTGTACACGTATATTTCTTTCCTAGGACTTTAATTTTAGTGTTTTATTAAATGATTAAAAGTCCATATTCAATATTAACATGTCTTATAGTATTTCTTTAAGTTGAAACATATTATGAATTATGAAATCCTAATAACTCTTAATCATGTTACACCAAAACAATCATGATACAACAATTTCTCATCTTTTTAACATAATGTAAGTTATAACATAACATGTATATAAGTAATCCATGTGGTCATTAAGTGTAACTTTATTTTCATGATTAAAACCTAAATGGTGTTTTAAGCTAAATGGAAATACTATGTATAATAATGAAATTATAGCAACTATAAGGAGTGTAAATGGACTTAAGAAGATGATGGTGATGATGAAACATGTACTAATCCCTTGTTATAGCAACAAAAACCAAACTTGCGCTTTACAAAACCCTTACTTCCTTTTTAAATCCTAGCTTCCTTTTTCTTGAGTATAACTTGGAATTGGTTAACAATGCTTGCAAATGTTTAGTTATCTTAGGATATGTGTATATAGAAGTGTAAGGGTTGTAGAAATTTTGTATGATGGTGTGGGTGGTGTTCTTGTGCGTGGCCTAGGATAGAGCAAAAGAGAAGTTTTGTGAAATTTTTCCTAAGTTGTTAAGTGATATATGTGGTAGTTGTTTGTTATATAAAAAGGTTTACATTTGGTCAAGGAGAATAAGGGTGTCCTAGGGATGTCCTTAATCATGGTTATTAGTCTAAGGATGGTAGGGGATGGGGCTATGGGGTGCCATAAAGTGGTATGGCATGAACTTGTCCAATGAGTAGACAAATCAATAATTTTTTGTATATATTTTATCATGGTGCAAGTAATTCGGCAAAACAAAGATGGTATATGATATATTTATGTAACTTTTATGTATTGGGTATAAAATGTGGGTATTTGTTGAGCGAAGAAAAGTTTTCGTGGTTCAGGGAGGCCTCTAACGCAATTTATCGCGAAATCGTATACCTATAACGTATCCGATAAAATAAATATGAACAAGTTTATTAATTATCCTCAAATTATTTATAACCCTGGCTTGATGTAAAATTTAAATTTTGATGCCGTTTACATTGAACGTAATTTTATGGCTGTACGCGATTAACTTAAGTTTACAATTTTAAGCAAACACGTACAATAACAAAATAATAGCAAAATTTATTGACGTCGTCAAAGACTTGAAATACACAGGGTGTCTATAACATATATATATATTATATTTATATATAATATTATCTATATTATACATATATATATATATATATATATATATATATATATATATATATATATATATATATATATATATATATATATATAATATATGACATATGTTATCTAGATATTGTCATTCGTCTACTTTTAAAAAGGTCATTCTCATAATACTTTTGTGTCAATCAATAAACGAATCCAATTCTCGTTTATCAAAAGTCGGTCTAATCTTTTTCCGTAAACATACGTCTTAAGTCTTTTAATTATATCATTTAGATTGTTGTTTTTTTAAATAATGATTGCATGTGTCTAGCTTCTAACTTTCTTTCAAAAGTGTCATACTTTAGAATAATAAAACCTAGAAGTGCATGTCTAGTTCCCCGCTAATGTTTTGCTATATGTATATGTGCACTTGTCTACTAACTTTGTTTTGTAGTATAACAATATCTTGATTCCTTGGTTCCCCAAATAAGGGGGAGCATACACCGAAGGGGAGCACTTGCAAGCATTTTGCTCATTTAAATTGCATCAAACTTCTTGAGCATCGATGGTAATTTATTTGATCCATGGATCCGTTAGAGTCAATATAGAAGAAATGTAATTATCATGGGGATACAACAAGCAAGGGGGAGCTAGGAGCTATGTGGTTTAATAGCATAGATTTAGTTTAACCATGATGATAGAAGACTTCACTAGGATGATGCAAGCTCACCTTTATAGGAAGATAGGATTAGGGATTGTCAAATACAATGAAGGGTTTATTCATACTTCAAATACTTCACCTCCTCCACTTCAAAATCACCCTAAACCTTAAGGTCATCCTCTCATACCTTCAACTTATATATTTTAAGTACCTACTTTCTTTTCATGCCTTCTTCTCATCTATCACGACATCCTTTAAATTATCTAAGAAACATAAAATTACCTCAACCGTATTTCTCATGTTGTCTTCTCATTCCTCCAACCAATATACTTGGATCACCTACCTTTTCCTCATTCCTTCAACCTATACACTCAAAGTACCTACCTTCTTTTCTTGCCTACCTCTCATCTCTTATGACCTTTTCTAAACTATCCAAGAAACACACAATCACCTTCACTTTTATTTCTCATATTTTCTCCTCATACCTCAAACCTATATACTCGGAGCACCTACATTCTTCTCATTCCTCCCGAAGCATGTACCCTCTTATCAGGTCTTCTTCTCAAACCTCCAACGTATATGCTCCAACCATTATCTACATAATATTTTTTTGCTTCGACAAAAGGGGGAGAAGAAAGTGTAAACGAGTAACTTTTAAACTTTACTATGTGTTATAGTTTACATATTTTGTCATCATCAAAAAGGGGGAGATTGTTAGTGCAAATATTATGATATTTAATCTATACGATATCTTTATGTTTTGGTAATGACAAACATGTGACTTGTAATACGTAACGTAAAGTGCGCAAGTTACTCGTAATCACAAATCAGCAATGCATACATGCATCAACATCTCTAGACGTCTCAAGTATTCATCAAGACGGACATTGGTTTACACCCGACGTAAATCACATAAGGTATGTACAAACAAGCATTAAACTTGTAGGATGATCAAAGAAATAAGGTTTTGTCTTAAACTTTATATTTTTATAAATGTAACAAAATAACTTTTTCAAAACTTAATTAAACAAATTATTTTTGAATTATAAAGAAATGTTTTATGTTGTAATTATTTCAAAATTCAAAATCTAGTTCTTTTCCCCCCAAAACATGTTACACTTTTACAAGACAAGTTTGTCACCATAAAAAGACAAAAATAGGAGCGTCTGTCTGGGCGGTCCCTTAAATAGGCCGAAGGCCCCCTTAAATACCGGCGGCCCCCTAATATATCTGGGACCGCCATTTCCTGACAGGCTGTTTTTCAGCTCCTATAAATAGTGGGTCACCTCTAACTATTTTTACAACCCTTTTGCATGATTTTCTTTAAGTTCTTTCTCTCTCTAGATCTCACTAAATCTCTCTAAATCTTTGATCATTCAACTTGGTTAATCTTGTTTAAATGTGATCAAATCTTCTATCCTTTCCTCCTTTCCTCAAGTGCAAGAGAAGAACTTCGGTCATCTTCAAGATCCGAAGTTATGTAGTCTAGTTAGTCCATTTGTAACATTTGTTACATATAGATCGAGTCCATGTCTTCCAATCTTTAGTAGTGTGTAGATCCAAATGATGTATATATTTGGATGGGTTGATTGTGGGTTGGTTAGTATTTTAGGCCTTAAAATACATTGGTGAAGTGGTAGATTGGTTCTAGCTAAGATTAGGACTCGACATCTAGCTTAGTGTCGGAAAATAATGTAAGCATTGGTATAAGGTTTTCTCCGCCGAAAGGGAGCTTGTTGATTAGTGAAGTAACTCTCGAGTTGGATACTCGAGGAGTGGAGTAGGGCGAAGAGGAGCTTCGTGACCGAACCACTATAAATCATCGTGTCGGTTTGCATTTTCTTTTACCTTTCGCTTTACTTATTTCTTTACATTTACCGCTTTACTTTTATACTTGCATTGTGCTTATGATTGTGTGAATGGTTGTGTATATATTGTTAGTTAAGGTTGTGTACTACTTTGTAGTTAATATTGTGGTTGAGTTTGTATTATTAAGATATGTGCTAGTTGTTGTAAAACCTATTATCGACACTTCTCATATTACGTCTAACTTGATTGGCGATTTGATACTAAAGATTTAAAGTTTTTAAAGGGAAACGTATTCACCCCGTGGATATATTGGTTGAATATGCGCTAGTAATTGTATATCCATTATCGACACTTCTCATATTGCGTCAAACTTGATTGGTGATTTGATACAAATGATCTAGTCCGAAAACCTCTTCTGGAGGCGGTCCTTTTAAATAGGGTGGCCCCCTGATTTACTAGGTGCCCCCTATATATATATGGGATCGCCGGCAAAGAGTGATATAATCTTTAATCTTAATTTTTTTTAAAGGAAACGTATTCACCCCCCCCCCCCCTTTACGGTTTCTACATAATCCATCTGCACTTTCTAGGTTCCATTTGCTAGTTTGATTGGTATCGCATTGGTGATCCATTCAGGGTGTTGAACCTTTCTAATTAGTCCTTCCCTTAACCAACGGAACACCTTTTCTTTCAGTGCTAGTCTTCCTTATGGTGCCATGGGTCGTCTCTTATGAACCATTGGTTCGGCAAGGGGATACATCTTTAATTGATGCTCCATGACGAATCATGGAACAACTGTCCTTTTTGATCCGGTCCATGCAAATTCCTCCATGTTTTCCTATAAAATGACTGCCAATAGCTGTTTGCAGTTAGTTATCAACGTGGTTCCCATCATCACATACTGGTTTGGATTTTCATGGCTGATGGTGAATACCTCCTCTGCGTTTTCTCTGCCCCATGTCTTTTCAGGCGACACCGGACTTGAATCAGGCCCTCTTCTAGAGTTAATTTTCATCCTTAGTATTACTTGTCCCCTTATCCTGGACATTTGTTCTTCACGTTGACGCCACTGTACCTCCTTCCATGAACCTTGTACCTTTTCCAAGTGTTTGCATTCTCGTAGAGCCTCTCTACTATTTTCCATTGTTACGATTCCTTGGTTAGTGGGGAATTTGATCATAGAGTGAATGGTAGAACCTACTACTCTGAGGCTTCTCATTTTGGTCCTTCCTATTATGATATTGTACTGCGAATAACATTTTATTATTGCAAACTCCATTAGCATCGTCTTACTTCTTCCTTCTTTTCCCATGGTTACTCGAAGATCTATTATTCCTAGAGGATGATATGTTTCTCCCAAAATACCTATCATCGGAGCCTTGCACCTCCTAAGTCTTGACAGGACGTTGACATTCAGGTTTGTAAAGCAATGTTCATACATGATCTCTGACGAACTTCCACCGTCAACAAGGATCATTCGGACTTGATTTCCTTCTATTATCCCTTCTAATATGATGAGTTCGTCCGTTAATTGACTCTGGGGATCGCCGAGAAGGTGAGTTCGTTCATTAGATCAGACCTTCCTTCTTCAAAAGGTATCTTGCGATTTACTTCTTCCCTTATCATGTTTATGATCTTCACACCGTTCCTTCCATGGTTCCTATTCTGCCGGTTGTTTTGGCGGATGTCCTTCACTAGATAAGCCAATTTCCCTAAGGTTACGACTTCCTCTATTTGCTTCTTTAGCTGATAACAGTCGTTAGTGTTGTGACCTCTGTCCTCATGGTAGTGACAGCCTTTATTCAAGTTTTGTTTTTTGGAGATTCTGATCAAAGGTGACAGTTCTAGGAAGCTCACACTTTCCATGGCTAGGATCTCTTTCAGAGTCTTGATAAGTGGGGTGAAAGTATCTTTTCTGAGATAAGGAGTGTATACCCTCATATTCCTTCATGCTTCTCTCAGGCCGCCTCTATTCCTAGCTTTTTCAGGTATTCTGGACCATGTCGGACGAACATACCCTTTGTCCCCTTAAGAAGGATGGACCATTTCTGATGACCCAGCGACCACTTCTCCTCTAATGAAGGCCATGACTCTTTCGATTATTTTGTTCATTGTCTTGGGTATTTTGTCATTGAGCTTCTTGGTGAGTTCTGGATGACCATACCATGCATAAAAGCTGAGATGCGTAAGACCGGAGGAACTCCATTTATGTGTGAACTTTATGACTTGAACCGGTCCATGAAAGCTTGTAAGCCCTCATTCTGCCTCCTCTTGATGCGGTGAATTTCTGTTGGGTCTTTAGCATATCTTTTTTGTTGCGAAAACTCTTCTAAGAACTTCTGGCTTAATTCCTCAAAACTGTCCACACTTTTAGGGTCCAGGTCGTCTAACCAGTTTCGTGTCGCTCCCCCTAGGGTTTGGGGAAACATTTTGCACCAAACGGGCATCGGCCATTCCTCTTGCTCGGCGGTTGCTGAGAAGATACCTAAATGATCCTCCGGATCCTTGTTTTCTTTGTATACTCTGATGTTCTGAGGGAGTTTTGCCCTCCTATGATATTTTAAATGAGTGATTCTTTTGGTAAAAGGAGTAGGTTTAGGCCTTTTGTAGGGTGAATTCAGGTCTTCATAAGCATCTTCTAAACCTTTATCATGTTTGGAGTCTGAGCTTATCTCTTGGTGTCCGGACCTTTTTTTCTAGATTTAGACCTTTCCCTTCTTGCTTTCTCCTTGGTTATGCTCCGGTCTTCCAGCCTTCTTGACCTTCTTAAGTGTGTGGGTTCTTTGTTCTTGGAGGGAGTCTTCTAATTTTTACTAGTAGAGCGCGTTTGTCTGTGGGTGTCAGATGTGCCGGAGGATTCAAGAGAGAATTGATCAAAAAATCCTCTGGCCAGCGACCTGGCCGGAGCTTCTTTGTTAGATTCGGCATAGGCAAGTTTTCTTGGTGTGGCTTTCATCTTGGCTTACTCGTTATGTTCTTTGATCATGGTTCTTAATACATTAATGTTTTCTTTGATGAAGGCCGGAGAAAAAGAGAGGGTTTTTTACGTTTGTAAGACTCGTTCGGTGGGTCCCCCATGGGTTTTCATTCCTACGTCCCTTGTTGCCGCTCCCTGAAATTCCTCCTCCATAGGTTGCGAGTCAGCCATGCCTTCTTTGGTTTTCTTCTTTTGGGTAGATTGGGATGCCGGGTCCTACGGATGGCGCCAAATGTTGAGGTAAATTTACGTAGGCTGCTTGGGCTTAGTAAAAGTGACCTCAGCGGTGATGAATACTAAGTTGCTTGGTTCCTCCGGAGCTTAGTCCCTCGTCTCCTAGCTAAAAATAAGAAAGAACACCGTTATCTCACCTCGGGGTGTAAATCCGGGACCAACTCCAGCGTAAGAGTAAGTATGGTGTTTGTGAGTTAAAAGTAGAGAATATAAAGTATGGTTCGGAGTAGGTGTTGTGTGTGTCGTCTTGGGGAAATGAGCCCTCCCTTTATACTATTTGGGATTCACTACAAGACATAACCATATGGCTCTCTCTTGGTACAAACTATCAGCCTTGTGTCATACCAAGGACTGTGGTCCTTCGCGAGGACTGTACCTTTGTTGGACTGTACCTTAGGTACCGCTGAGCTAGGGCGAAGCTAATAACTTCAGACCTGATATGTCCTTCGACATACCAGCTTCTCCAAAATTCTGGTGGTGACTTCGGACCTGACTTGTCCTTCGACAAGTCAGCATCTCCAGAGCGTTTGTTTAGTTTAGCCCGTGTTAGTTTGGCAGAAGCATCTAAGCCAGATTTATCCTTCAGATGTTCCGGGGGAGACTATACCTCATCAGGGACCTTGCAAAGCATTTGCATAAAATTGATGAAAAGAAAAAAAAACTTGATGGAAAGAGTCAAAGGACTCCTTTATCTTGGGTAGAACGTCTCAAGACATGTATTGGGGTTGCATGCGCGTTGGATTATCTTCATATTGTGACAAGGAGTTAAAAACATAATCAATGTTTTTAACTCCTATCTAGTAGGAAGATAATCCAATGCGCGTGCAAGCCCGATACATATCTTGAGACGTTTTACCCAAGATAAAGGAGAACTTTTACTCCAATCCACTTTATGCAGACGTTTTGCAAGGTCTCCACCTGAGATATACTCGTATACAACCATCATCTAATCAAACTCATTACAATATCCTATTAAAGATACCAAGTGACCATGTCATAAAGCATCTTGACTTCTGTCCAAAATTCAATGGCTCCGTGTCTAGATACACAATCCAACCGTTTAATCGCGACAGTTATTCAACCATGATCAATAAAACCTTTATACACTTTACCAAATCTACCTTTTCCTATGATCATTTCTTGATCAAAGTTCTTTGTTGCTAACTGAATCTCGGCTAGGCTAACGTGGCGGCATGGATGTTCTCATGATAAAGACATCGATTTTTGTTTGTGTTCCTCATCCTTAATAAAGGATTTTTCGTGAAGTTTTCTTAGCTTATACACGATTATATCGAGCGTGATCATGACAAATATCACAAGAGTGACTGAATTTGACAACCTTGGAGTCCAAGAAACATCAGTGGAAACTCATTTAAGATCATTATCACAGCAACAACAATTACTATTACTAGTGGATATAGTCTAAAGTAAACTATGTAACATCAAAACACATGTTTTAACAAAAACCATGATCCTAAAGATTGCACTTACTTCAGACTAATAATTTGAGCACTTGGTATAAACTTATATATAGTCAACTCAACTATGTTTACCAGTCAACTGTCATGTTAACGCGTAAATACACCAAAAAAAATAATTTATGGAAGTTGCAGGGACGGAGCTAGGATTTTTAGTTAGGGGTCTTACATTTTCAACAAACAGTAAAATATTATTTTTTAACTAGAAACCTTCATAAAAGATGGACATCCATAAAAAGATTAAAACAAAAGCCATCAACAACCAATTACAAAAATACTTTCAGCTAGCAATCAAACACTACCAAAAGAAACTAACAAAAGGTCAAGTTGTACACCATCAGTAGCTAGCAACATCACAAAAAAAAACTACATCATCTAGTGACATCTTGAAACCATTCTAGCAAACACTCTAATAAACATACCTACTTATTTAGCACCATCTGATTATGATTGAACAACATCCGCTTTTAGCTTGATTATATAATCAATGGTTTTTTTGTTCCTTTCTTACTCATTATTCATCCTAAAGAGAAGGAAAGAAAACACGATGACCAGTTTAGCAAACTAGCAATTGCATTTTTACAAGTATAAAACTAAAAAGATACACACTTAAATTTTAGCTACTTGTCTACTTACACAGTTTTAGTGACTAACGTCTAAAGATTCAAGGTTTTAGATTTAAAATAGCAATAAAATCAGGGGTGATCAAAGTCTCTGCCATAAAAACAAATCCCTAATTCCTAAAAAAATTAGGAATTTTGAGCAATTATATATTAAGAGGCAACTAAAAACATAAATAAATAGATTACATATCATAAAAAAGAATATGAACAATTGATGAAAAATTGATAAGAAAGTGATGCAACCTTTCTCCTTGTGCGTGGAAAGGTGGAGGTTGAAAGGTGCAAGTCTTAGGCTGTGTTTGTTTTTGCAAAAAAAATATCTGACTGCCTCTGACGTCTTACCCGTTAGACGCGGTCAGACCATCAAGGTGTTTGTTTTTTTCTTGTGAGTAAGACACGATCAGATGTGGAACCTTTTTCCGGGGTTAGAGCTGGGGATCTGGTCTTACTGCCTCTTAACGTTACAAAACCTTCACCCACCTCAAACCACTTAATAAATATTTTGTTGAATTATGAACTGAAAATATTATGAACCTAAAAACTTGATCGGGAACTTTGAAGGATAAGATAGGAAGAATAAGAAGATGCACATATATAAATGAAAAGTAGCAATATTTTTAATACACGTAGTACAAGTCAAAGTGGGTGGGAAGAAAAATAAAGTTTTATTAATGCTCAGTATTGGTTGTAGTCATTAGTCAAAATATAAAATGTATATGTTTCTTCTAATAAAATGACTTTTTGCAACATCTATCTATCTAATATGAGATTTTTGTTGTGCATATTTTGTTTCTTCTAATTAGTTTGTTAAATTCGTTTAACTTAGAATGTTTATAACTTAGTTTTGAATTGTCTAAAAAATAAAACTTGTTTTGTATTAAAAATGGTGTTGTTAGGCAGAATATTTGTTTGGGTTGACTCATCGAAAAGTTCTCGTATTGCATTGTTTTTCTTTTCTTGAAAAATAATTTTTTTCTAACTTTGCACATGAGCATATTGCCATGGTTATATATAAAATAACGGCTAATTAAACTCATTCAGACAATTATACAAAAACAAACAACATTATTTCATTCAGATTCAGACTTTACAACTACCTCTTACCAGTAAGATGTGGTATTCAGATTCCGATCCAGAACATCTTAATGAAACAAACACACCCTTAGATATTTTTTTTCATTTGCCGCTTAAAACTTAGGGGGGTCAACTAACTATAATTGGGCTTTCGCCTTAACTCTTACCATAATGTTTATAAAGTAGCCGGGCTTCAGGCCAAGACCCCTTCAGCCCACTCCAGCCCCCCTCCCCTAAAACCTCCACCCCCGGCTCTCCCCTCCTACTCCCTTCATCATTGGGAAGTTGCCAAAGAAGAAAAGAGTGATGTTTTATGTATTTTTACCATTTGAGAAATGCTATTTCCTCCTACTAGTTATTCCTACTTTTCTTCCTACTCACAGGATCCAGACAAGTGACAGAACGGACAGTTTAGATTTGAAGAGATAATAAGTGGAAAAAATGTATATTTTATGATTGTGTGTGTAGGAGGATAAGTAGGAGGTTTTAGCAATGCTCTTACCTTTTTTATTGGTTACGTGTAACTATTCAGGCGTGGATTAGGGCAAGGGCGGGCTGAGCTAGCGCACAGGGCTCAAAAATTTTGAGGGGCAATATTTTACAAAAAGGCCACTCTATATATTTGTTAACATGAAGTCTCTTTTAAAGCCCACTACCAGGCCTGCTTGTTGTATCAACGAGGTTTTTAACCCGCACTCTGCTGCGGAGCGCGTGGTTTTAATGAATGGTTTAACAGTTAGGGAAAGCAAAAGCCTGAAAAAATATTTTTCATTTGAATAAAGAAAGCCAAATTGGTACAGCAGCTCAAATTTACAAACAACTCATAAAACTACTACTTCTAGTCACTCATAATATTAGGGACCAAACTAAAAAAATTTGTGGGGAACAATTATTGCAGCATCATGCACTTGTCTTTTCTTGCTTTCTTTTACCATGACTAAAAGGATATCAACAGGTAGCATAATTGTGTTATTGACACACTGATTTAGTATAATGTTAGCTTTCTAATAATACCTCAAACTAATAGTATTATACATGATCAAGTTCAGAATAGCAGAAATTTAAACTCGAGATAGTTCGAGATGAAAATCAGCGGCCCTGGTTCTTTGGGTATATGCATTAGATCGGAGATGAACAAACTCATATTCTATTTCATTCTCAACAGCAATAACTATATTCCCCATTATCTATGGCTTATCATCTCTATATGTGCCATCTTTCATCTTCTAAACAAAGACCCGTTCATCTATCTGCATATAGAAGTTTCTTTAAAGATGGAAACCACCAAACAAAAGTGAAACAAACATAAACATATCTTAGACTACTAAAAGAGCAGCGTCCTGTGCAAAGAAAGTCATATCTGTAACTCTGTGATTATCTGTTGTATAGCTAAATTAAGTCAACATGTTCTAACTCCTAAACAATCTTACGTTTCAACCAAAAACATGTTGGAACCCAACCCACCCATTAAATGGGGGTCTACCACATTAAAATCATAGCTGGGTTACCAACGAGGTTTTAAATCATAATCGTATAAAACAAATATTTTATGCGCAACAACAGAAGGGTTCATTAACGTACCTTGAGTGCAGAAATTCTTGACTCTCATTGTCCCTCAATCCATCTTTAATGCAAACTTTTATCCAAATCGCATAACAACGCATAAGTCTTCTGTAATATTTATGGCAGTGGCTCCAAACCTACACAAATAAACCAAATTAAAAAACTTTATTGATTGTTTTTATAAAGCGTACGATTTTACACAGTGGGTGCATGGGATATTATATATTTCTCTACTCAACTGCTATTTTTTGGAGTAAAGTAGAAAAGCTTATTTACTTTTTAAGATTGTAATTCTATTGAAGAGGGGTTTGGATCAGTTGTTTTTAGCCAGCTTAAAAGGGTTTGTACATAGCATGCGCACTCTGGACAAAATGACGTAGGAGGTTATATATACTTGTATGTTTTCTAAAGTTAATTTTTGGGGTTATTCAACCACCTGACCTATGCCCTTTTGGCTTAATATCTTAATCCGTCTTGAGAGAAAACAGAAGCCAACTCGACCCATTCATAACTAAATAGACTAAAACATATATAGCCACCTATAGCCTGATCCACATACTGGTAATTTTGGGAAGCTACTTATATCATACAGTTGATTAACAAAGATCACATGAACTTATTAATCTAGCATACCTATATTATTACACTTTATTCACGTCCATCACATAAACTCGTTACGTCCTTAAATCAGATAAAAAATGCTAGTAATTTTAATCATCAGGCCTAATACTCCTAAAATCAGCTTCTCATAATCATATCCATCATACTAATTTCACAAAAGCTATTTCAGTGCCTTAAAGAACAAAATTAAATAAGATTAAGGGGTAAAAAATAAGCAAAGCTGTAAATGGCTAAATTTCAATCTTGATGTCTAAAAAATTACTTACGGAGTATATCATAACATGGCCATTTTGTAAAGAGAATACACTTACCATGTCGTGTGGACTGCCACTTAGACCAACACCTTTGTAGCTGCTAATCGATGTTTGAAAAAATTGTTAAATTAATCACTCTTACTTCTGAGTTTAGTGGTGTGTCATATTGAATTGGCCGCTAAGTATTGGTGCTTATCATCTTATACCACGGAACTTTTATACTATGTTTTCGACGTTTTAATCACGGTGTATACATTCTACCTATTTTTTTACTATAATTTTCTTTAATGTTCATAACCAAAAAACCTACCATTTTCTGTAATGTAGCCAATCAGCACACCATCACGCTTTCCAATATAACCCCACTGCATAAGATACATTATCATGAAACTCGAATTAGTGCTAACTGTCTTTACCATATACAATCATCACTTATAATATATGGAAACCTTAAACTTTTTGAGATATTTCACAATGTACGTAAAAATACTCTTACAATATGTTTGACATATAAACCTTCATGTCCAATACACACCAAAGTTTTGAGACATTCCATATCATATTAATACATAAGATACATGTTTTTACCTTCATTCATGCGTAGTCGTAATAGTATGTAAGCTCGTTGTTTAAGAAAGGATAACGGTAATCTTATAAAAATCAACGACTGACCTTATGAGCTTATCAAATATTCAATAAGCTTATAAACCCGTTAACAAGGTTAAGACTTTTCAAATATGCTTGAATATTCTAAGAATCCATGATTTGATATTCGAGCATTTTTGTTTCACATAGCAGTTGTTAACGTAGTCTATGATTTTTATAAGATGATTGTGAATAAGATTACCGATTACTTGGACAAACTAAGTGCGAGCTACATCACCATTAACCCAATGCAAAAAGGGTTGATTGGTTTCTTATGCTCCACATGATGGTACCTACAAATGAAAGTGACAATCATCAGGTCTAACCACAGATAATAATAATAAGTATTTTTCGTTGAACACTAATAATGATATTAAAAATCTAAACGAATATAAAAGAATGTAACACCTAATTATAGAAGTTATACTAAAACATTAGCCCCAAAACATGTGACAATAGTATTCCATCTTAGTTGTGATAACATATACTGATCCTCAATCTCCCCAATCGACGACGTCTTCAACCCCAGACTTGACCCATCCTGACACGTCCTGAAAAACGGCTTATACCCTTTTACACTTCATTATCACATGAACTTGTAACCTCTCAAATCAACTCGTGATTGTATATACTGGCGACTAACCAACATAACTATACTAAAATTATTTCACTTAATCCTATGAAATGTGCTTATAAAATGAGGCAAAATCGCCAACCAAACTTCTAAAATTTACCTTTGGGTCGGAAAGTATAATGTTGTCAAGAACATGAATGACCTGCTTCGTGACATTATTGTTGGTCCATTTTGCAGGTACAACATTCTGAAAAAAAATGCTTAGCTTCAATTTAAACACTTCGAATCAAGAAAACAAAAACCGTTTATTTAATCATGAAAAAAAGGATCTTTGATTATCTAAACAGTTACCCAATGCATTCAATTTCACATAGCACTATGCAATAATCTAAATTAGATTGCCACCATCTTAACAATAAGCCTTCCTACTTGGTGAATCATTCCATCACGACAATGTAAATCTATAATTTTGTACAAAAACGCAAAGCCCACAACTTTTTCCACATTGTAAAAAAAAGCCCATATGAAAAATGCAATTGCAGATAATAAAAATCAAAACTTTTCTAAAAGTATGAGGCTAATAATAATCATACCAATACAGGATGTAAGGATGTTAAACTTGATGTTTATACTCTTGATTCTGTAGCACACAACAAACCAACAACCACCCAGATCCAAACTGACCACCGCCGCTTAACGGCCGCCGGTACTTCGCCGCCCGCAGTCGCATCTTCAACCAAAATTCATAAGTGCGTACAAATTGAACCCTATGAAGTAGCATTGGATCTAAGAGTTAATAATCCCTCTTTTGAATATGGAAACTGAACTTTGTTACCTTGCGAATCTTTAATTTCTTCTTATGTGTGTGTAAAAAGATATGAAGTGGAAGCTGAACTCGAAGTGTGTGGATCACTCGCCGGCCGGATTTTTGAGGGAGAAACGGTGGGTTAAAGTGATATGAAAGAGAATATGAGTTATTGTATGTGAGGGACAGCTTGCCCATTTTGTTGCTAGAGTGACACGTATTTGGGTTGGAAGGCATATAACCCAGGAGACCCGGGTAAAGTAGTAAAAGTAGGTAATCGGGTCGGGCGGATTTCGTCATTAAATGCATTATTTAAAACGCCTCGGGATTACGATCTTGGGTTTTAAATATATAGTATAATTCCAGGATTTCATTATGGCCTGGCTTAGCAGCTTAACCAAGCTTCTTTATTGAATTTTACGATCAAAGTACAAACATCTGGCTCAACCAGGCATGCCTAAAAAGACCAAACTCAGGAAGTGTCAAAGTTTATATGTGAGTTAAACTGAAATTCCAAAAAGTTTACACAGAACTAGCAACAAAAAGTCAGAAAACATGACGCATAAAAGAACCATTTAATAGAGATCTTGAATTCGAAGTTTCCAACCCTTGGTAATAGCATCCTGGTTCTTATGCAGAAAGACTGTAAGAACTTGAGTCTTCCACTCAAATGCTTGTCAATATTGCTTTTCTGTCAGATAGAGAAATATTTGTCAGATTCCAAGAGAAAATACAGTCCAAGAAAGAAAAGTAGAGAAATATTTGTCATATGTCTAGGGAAATATTTGTCATATGTCAAGGGGGCAACACCATGAACATATCTATGCCTAAAAAACATGTGTCGAGAATATGAAATACGTACTAGTATGCTACAGGATAACAGGAGTGGCAAAAATATCCCATAAACCATGAGCGGAAAAAATATGTTATGGAGAACATGACTTTTCCTTTTTTTTCTTATAGTTCATAAGACATTGCACCTTGTATGTATATGATGATTGATGCCAAAAGAACGTGTCTAATCATGCAATCTCTTTCGCCAGATACTTTTTTCAACCCCTTTTTTCTCAAAAATAACATAGGGCCAGACAATTAACAAGAAGATAACACGTGTCCTTTTTTTTAGATTTAAGTACATATTTTTGGGAAACCTATTATACTCTTATGAGCAACCAATAGTATTTAATATTAAAATAAAGGCAACTTGTCATCTCTAATTTATACGATGCCTTACTAATTTGAGAAAGAAAACTTTTTTAAGAGATAACTGCTCCTTCTCCTTACTCCCTAAGGCACCCGTTAAACCATAAACAACACTTCTCTTTGGACCTTTTTTGAAAAAAAACCTTACCTATTATACCCATAACCACACGTCCACACACTATGCCATATGTATGCCACGAGTGCATCATGTGAGTTTGCCATATTGCTAATGCTCGAATTTCTCGTGGCAAAGTTTCCCTTACAATACCATTCAACATAAATAATCAAATTTTGATATTCTTACAACATAAAAGAACAAATATATGGCAACTTCTTTTAGCAATATTAGTCGCTTGTACTTCTAAAGGTGTATATTTAGTTATCTCACTTGAGTGAGATCTGAAGAAAAAAGAAGCAATGGATGTTCACTACCATCAATTATCGTCTAGCGGTGCCGCTAAAGACTTGCCTTTCAACGATGGATGAACTATAAAATGAATAGTAAAACATATTCAAAAACGACGGCGTTTCACTTTTGCAATGTGTATTACCATAATAATTTACATAATTTCTCATACAGGGCCGGATTTGGGCCTGTGCAGGCTGCCCAACTGCATAGGGCCCCTTAATCCATTGGGGAACCATTTTGAAGAAAAGCCCAGTCTATAAATCTTAAAATCAGTTACATTACTTCTAGTCTATTTTAGGCACGTGTTTTATCTGCAGCCCAACAAGTACAATAACAGTTCATCCTTTATTTTTTCGTTTCGTTTTTTTTTCTTTTTCATTTTGTTTCTTTAATACTCTTGGTAGATTTTTCTAGCCTGTTTTCTCTTCTTAATTACTTTTGTTATATTTGTTTAAATATTAGTTCTAAATGTTGTTAGTATGATGATTTTTGAAAACTGAATGAATATATTAACAATTCAACTGTGATGTAACATGATTTTAAGATTTAGGAATTAATGTTACCAATATAGAATGTAACACGTATTTTTTTCGTGATGTTGTTTAGCTTTTTTATAGTATGTATGACCCAGGTTTCATATTTAAATAA
>BQNB010055970.1:0-11972 GCA_026074375.1 Tanacetum coccineum
TACTTATAATTAAGAGTGAACATGTACGTAAGTTTGTATCGAAATCAATCCACAAATTTTTTGCATAATTATTAGAAAGAACTAGCAGTGTTAACAAATTAACTTAGGGTTAATATTTGTTGCTCATGAATATAGATTTAAGATTTAGAAATAATTAAAGGCTTGATGTCACTGGTTTAATCTATAGAGATAAGATTAAGTGTTTAGGAAATCTAATGCAATTTGAAAAAAGCTTTTCAAAATAGCTTTCTAGCATCGAGGGAAAAACTTTTAACTAAATAGTAAATAACAG
The DNA here is from genome assembly GCA_026074375.1 of Tanacetum coccineum. Lineage (NCBI taxonomy): Eukaryota > Viridiplantae > Streptophyta > Magnoliopsida > Asterales > Asteraceae > Tanacetum > Tanacetum coccineum. The sequence goes on from BQNB010055970.1 coordinate 293, forward strand.
GTATTCTTCAAGACTTCAAGTCATTGTAGTACAATAATACTACTAACTTATTGGTAGAACAAAGTCTTTGCAAAATGCTTCTGCATTGGAGGAGAGACTTAAAGATAGGTTTTCGATAATTAGCAACGAATAAGAAAATGAACTGGCAAAACGAAAAAGTCATTGATAGGTTGAGCATTGTGAATTCTCTAATTTGAATATGGTTACACAATTTAAATCTCAACTCGTATATTTCTCACATATGAAACTTTGAACCCTAAACAATATTATGTCAAACCAAACTTTTGATACATATTGATATGTCCTTAGCCTAGCTAGAGTATCCTTTTTTGATAATTATGAAAGAAAACTCACACACATACCCTGTTTTTTTGCGGGATTGGTTATCGCTGTTGTTGTACGAAAGAAATGCACACAGCTACCAATCTATTATAGATTGATGTGTGTCTTTTTTTCTTATGTAGTTGTCAAATAGAGTAGTTGTTCAGTTTTCTATGTTTATTAGGTTGCAGGCTAATATGAGATGTGCACTCTTTCAGTTCGATATGATGTGCCTACTTGTGTCTTCATTGATTTCACTAGATCATTTTGTATGATTATTTTCAAGTTGAGCCTAATTATCCAACTAGGCCACGTCGAAACTTTAAGTAATTGGTCAAGATTTAAGGGCCTCATAACTCATGTCTTTTTATAACATATCATTCTATTGATCAACCCGGCCAAGGTTGACTTGACACAGTAGCCAGTTTGCAGGATATAAAACAAGACATGCATGCCAAGTATTAGAGTGATTTGGTTCATGCATATGCTTTGGCGGTGGCTAATTGTCTGCCAATAAATCCTTTGACCTTAACAAAAGTCAAAGTTTCTTTAAACTACCTATAGGAATCTTTCAGTCAAGATGGGTTACCCACAAATGTTGTCACTTGTCAATGTCGATGGTGATAAAAAAGATTAGTATATTCCTGTTTTGCACAAATCTGTACATTTAAATTCTTCCTTTACATGACGTTCACATATTATTTTGGTGGTTACCGACAATAGTAAACACTAAACGGATGACGCGTTCCCAATTTAGTCAATGTGAGGACAACGAGTCTATAACTTAAGTGTATGCCGTCTAACTGAAATATCCTGGTGACCTTTTGCGAACCCTGCACCTTGAGACTTCTAGCTTGTGAATATATCAAGACATATAACCACCGTGGCACTGGTGGCACCTTGATAGTGGTATGGTATATAACAATAATGTTACATAAATAACTCAAAATCTACCTCATAGAGAGGCGCATGCTATTGTCAACGTACTAAACACATCTAACATTAATGTTGCATAAATAACTTAAAATCTACCTCATAGAGGCTCAGACTATTGTCAATGTCCTAAACACATCTAACATTAATGTTACATAAATGACTCATAATCTAAATCACGCTATTGTCAGAGTCCTAAAAACGCCTAAAGTAAACATAATCACTTTAGTTAGGCTACCTACATAGGATTGATTGACTTCTTTTTGGTGTTACATAAGTCTTCAAATAATTAGATGAAATCTAAATTTAAATAACTCATGCGCGAGGTACATTATCTTTAAAATAACTGATTCGTCGTGGTACATTATCTCTAAAATAACTGATGCGTCATAGTACATTATCTCGAACATAACCGATGCGTCAAGGTACATTATCTCTAAAATAACTGATGCGTCGTGGTACATTATCTCTAAAATAACTGATGCGTCATAGTACATTATCTCAAACATAACCGATGGGCATGGTACATAACATCACGACCGGATTTTTTAAATAACATCACTCTTATGTTTTTTTTTACATAACATCACCAACAAATTTTGTTTCTACATAACATCATCACCAGATTTTTTTAAATAACATCACTCCTATGTTTTTAATTATAATTAAGAGGAGAGAGACAACTATGTCGGTTATAAAGGGTTACTGATCTTGGATTTATCATTATGGGGAGAGAGAAATATGTTAGTTACAAAGTGAAATTTAATGAAATAAGAATGTAAAATCTCTATAATACCCTTGTTGTTATGTTTTTAATTTTCAAAATTTGTATGCATTAAATTTTACTTAAATGACACTTGTTTTAATCTTATTTGTTCTTTAATGGTCCTTATTTTTAACACTTTAAGAAATCTGTCATTTGATTTCAATTATATATATATAACATACATACATATAGAGATGGGATCATGAGAAAATTTCATCTCGCTAGAAAACCTAGAAAACCAAGCCATAACAGTTGGATCAATATATGTATATATATTTATGGGATCATGAGAAAACTTTATCTCGCTAGAAAACCTAGAAAACCAAACCATAACCGTTGGATTAAGCCTCCCTTCCCTCCTTTTTTTCACCAAACTACATGGACCTGTTTGTTACTTCCTTCATTCTTCAAGGGACGGTTTCATAAATCCACACTTACCATATATAATGCCTAAATCTATTTCATTTTTTTCTTTTCTTCTCTCTCATTCCACACTCCGATCCTTTTTTCTCTCTCAATACAATAAATAGATTTACAAAATCACGATGAACAGATCACTAAATCGCGAAATCACGATGAATAAATCAATCCTTTTTTTCTCTCTCAATTTCTTAGATTCATGAAATCACGATAAAGAAATCGATTCACAAAGAACAAATCAATGAAATCACACCGTTATAATTTCTCATATTCACGTATATCAGATTCATGAAATCATAACGTTGTAGTTTCTGAATTCGATTAACAAAGTAAGTTTATTAACATATTTTGATTTTTTTGTTAGTTTTGTTATATAAGATCAAATATAAAGCTGATAGATATACGTGTTTTCTGGAGTTTACTTGTACTAATTGTTGTTTTTTATTAGTTAGGATTTTGTTTTATGAGTTAGGGCTTAGTTATTTGAATCAAATTTGAGAAAAAAGAGTTGTAAAACTTGTTTATAAAAAAATGCGCACCAAGTGTTTGATAACATATCTGAATAAGATTTTATAACCGTGATGCCCTAATTTTACATGGAGATGCCTTAATTTTGTGAGTATATATTAGTTACACTGTGATGCCCTAATTAATTTAGACAAGAGAATTTTATATTTGGATGAAAACACTCGCTAAGACAATTGTATCGACTTCCGGTTGCTTATCCTATTCCCATTTGGAAATGTTATAGGATAGTACTCACGTTTGAGTTTTAATCCCAAATAAAATGAGAATTTATTAAAATTTCAAGATGTAAAGATATCTAAAAATATAATTACAATTTTTATTTGATTTCATAAACTTATCGGGCATTTGGATTTGCTTTATATTATTTTATTTACTTGTCCAAACTGAATGGAGCTTGGATGCGAGCTTTGTACTGCTGTAGTTATCTTTAAGCTGAACGGACCTAAAATAAAAATAATAAAACCGCTATTTAACAAATCTGCCATGACTCGTGTTTACTAGTTTTGAAACTACCATTGTGTTATTGCAGCTTATTTACTATTTGTTTGAACCATTTTCTTTCATTACATATTTTTTATAACAGACAAAAATATAATTAGGATACTTAAAATGAAATGGGCATGTATTATGTTATTAAAGATACATGTTTTACCTTTGGGCATCTTTTTTTATGCTTGGTGTGCCCTTGATCAGACTTGCCAAGCTTGCCAAGCTTTCAGGGGCAACAATAAAGATATTCGTCATGCTATAAATTTGATGAATATATTAATAATGTGAGCGGCAAACCCTCTATACATAAACACAAGAAAATGCAACTTACATGCTTTTACTGATTCAAATTTCTCATCAATTGTAGGAGCATTGAAGTTCCTTAGAAAATCCTCATACTTGGGTGATGTCACGTTTAAGCTTCAATCTTTCACTGCATAAATAGAAAGAAAAGTTCAGTTTTGCAAATCAGTTGATGATGTATTTGCTTTGTTGCAGGTCAAATTTTCGAGCATTAGTTGGACAAATGATAGAAAATGTTTTTTCTTCAGTCGTTACCCTGCTCCAAAGTAAGTGCTAAATGACATATGATACTATTTTTGATTTAACATGCTCAAATTTACTGCAAATTAGTGTCATTTATAATTCCCAGCCAACATATTGGAGTTAAGCCTTTACTTGTTGTCTCTTAAGATGATTAAAATTGAATTTAGTCACAACATGTGTAACATATAAGATTGTTGGTTATATATTTTCTTGAATATAGATAGGTGACAACATGTTAATTGGAAAATTGATAGGGAATGTGAGAATTTGGATGATGGTACAGAGACAAACGCGAACCTTGATCATCAGCTCTACTATCATTTCTTGGGTACATACCAATCTGAGGATATTTTATGTTGGGAGAACCCTGATAATACACAGTACTCGCTTAGAGCATCTGTAACTGAGGATGGCAAGGTAACAATCTACAGATTTTAACTATAGGTGGCTAATCATTATGTCACATTGTTCATTTTTTGGGCATCAAGTTAGTAACTTTAGCTAGTAGTTAGAACTAAATTTCCTTCAAAAACTGTATGACTAATGATAATATGAACTATATTAAGAATTTTTGCATCTGAATCTAGGATATTATCTGATATGTTCATCTCTTTTGCAGTTTGTTCTTCTTTATATAACGAGGGCTGTGATCCTGTCAACAAATTATATTGGTAAATGTAAGCTAATTGTAGAAAAACTTGATTCAGTTTTTTTTACTTTATATATTTTCATTCTCGTTATTTCAACTTTCTTATGATAATGATTATCTTATGTTGGTACGTAGTGCTAGAGGGGGGATAAGTGTGGCATATGTAGTAGATTGTATGCTCTCGTTCTTTCGTGTTCTCTATTTACGGAATTTTTTTCGACATGCATCTTTAGATATTTACAAGATGTTATGAGCTATTCAAAAGTTAGAAATTCAAATGCTATACATGCTTTATTTCTTATTTTTGATAATACTGAGCATGCAATGCAAATACAGTAGCTTCTGCGAACAATAATGGTGTGATTGGTGGTTGGTTTGACAAGATTCTACAAAAAGAGATGCCCTAATAATATGCTCATCGATGCCCTAATAATATGTACATTGATGCCCTAAATATACAAACAGATGCCCAATTTCTAAAGATACACTAATAATACAAATGGATGCCCAACTATGTAAGTGTTATCAAATACAGTAACATTGTAAGCAAATCTACACAAAGTTACAACAGAATGATGCAAGCTTATGCATTTTGGAAATATTCGCATGCCTACCAAATACAATTACTACAATTGTATGAGGAATCACCTTTAGTTTTGTGAGTTAAACAAGGAACCTCAAATTGCGAGTGAGTGAACAAAAAGCCTCTTACAATTTGAAGGTTTATCATTTTACAAGTGAACAATAGAGCATTGTGATCTTTTGACGACAATCCTTAGATTAATAAACAAAAAATTATACATGATACAAGACAACATAGATTTCTACTACGGGCTCACCCGCACCAGTGTAGTCTAAACATTTGTTATCTAGATTTGATTGTGTTTAAAAGATGTTACCAAGACTTGTCATATGCAGCAACTATGATAATTGTCATGTTAGTGGCGTGTTTATATCTAAAATAGTCATCAACTATCATATTCGCAGCAAAATATATAGAAGACATGTCTCACATTTCTATTCAAAACTTCATTATTAACAGAAAAATGTATATCATATTCTCAACTTGTCGTTAATTCTTGGAATAAGGTAAAATACATGGTAGTTAAGAATGTTATACCAAAATCCGATCAAGTGATTATTTTTGCGAACAAAGAATAGTAAAATACACTTGTTCACTGCTACATTATAATTCTATTCTCCAAACACACTACGAATTATCTCTAATTCTACAAACAAAAACCTCAAATAAAAGGGCCACGTTTCCTAAACGGATGCACTGAACGTAACATACAGATGCCCTAATTTTTTCATTGATGCATTAATCATAGAAATAGATGCCCAATTATTTACGATGATGCACTATCAGTACAAATTGATGTCGTATTATGAACAATGATGCACTAAACATTTAAACGTATACACTAAATACAAACAGATGCCCAAGTATTTCCAACGATGAACTATTAGTATCAATGGATGCTCTATTATGACCAATGATCCAATAAACATTTAAACGGATACACTAAACATAACATATATAATTATGCCCTAATTTGTTCATCAATGCACTAAACATACAAACATATCCCTAAGTATTTTCTAACGATGCACAAAACATACAAATAGATGCCCTAATATGACCAATGATGCCCTAATTTGTTCATTGATGCACCAAAAAACCATCAAGAGCTAGTAGATTATTTCCATTGAGGCCCGACTATCCCCTTAAAATTCGACAACAAATATTAATAAATAAACTGAGAACTTTTCATTATCTAAATGCAACACGATCTTCTAAAACTACCCAAAATCTCGTTCGTAAAGTTAACATTCTATTCATACAGAAACACACTATCACCGTAACATGGAATCAACATAAACAATAATAATTTAAAGCTTTTTATAAGCTAGAATGTTAAACAGCATAAAGATCCCACAAAATGTCAATTTGTTTGTTGCATACATACTACAAAAATTTTAAGTACTAATACAATTACCACATTTTACTTAAGTGTATACACAACACCATTTAGCATAATAAAAACATGAAACAACATTAGCTAGACCAACACATGTTCTCTCCACCAGGTTTCCCTTTCCCTTTCTTCTTGGTATTGTCACTTGCCTTACTTTCACCACTTGCACCAGTAGCAAACTTTATTCCCTTTCTTAGCAGCTACACCCTTGAAACTCCTTAAACTCAGAAAACAAAGTAACATACATAAAAGCAATAAGCAGATAGAGAATGAAGTAGTAAATCTGGGTGTGGAGTATCTGATCTCACGTTACTGTTTTGGTAATGATATTACTCAATGAACGGAGATTAACTCTCTAAATTAAGAGCCTTGTTATGTATTTAAAAATTACCTCAAACGGATACAAACAGATGCACTAAAGTACCTCAAACGGATGCACTAAATTACCTCAAACGGATGCACTAAATTACCTAAACGGATGCCCTAAATTAACTCAAACGGATGCACTAAAGTAAATGATTTTGGAAGTGCCTACTTTAAAATGACAGTAATAGCAGCAATTAAACAATCAAGGGTAATAAAAAGCATAAAGGAATAGAAGTTCCAACTGTCCAATTTCAGGGTGTTCACTTAAAGCATGTTATCATAAAACAATATAGATCAAAAGGCATACAAGTAAACATTTTTATCAGTTACTTTTTCAATTTTCTCTTGATGACTTACTCCTTTGTTTTGAATTATTTACGGCCACTTTTGCTCAATGAGACCCGTTAGCACGAGTAGCCAGAAAAACCTAGGTACAGGAACTGTATTTCGGTATGATTTGAGGAAAACCATACATATGGCCTTGAACCAATCTGCTCACGTTCAACTATCTTCATCCGGCGTTAAAACTGCTACTACCTCCGTCCCATATTAAATGTCTAGTTTTGACTTTTGTAGTCTTTTTTTCAACTTTGACCTTAAATAACTTTGTTTGTGTTATATAATACTTGATGAAAATTATACCAAATTAAAATACATTTAAAACTCAATCCATTCATATATTTTACATCAAGTATTATAGTATTTCGGTATGATTTGAGGAAAACCATACTTATGGCCTTGAACCAATCTGCTCACGTTCAACTATCTTCATCCGGCGTTAAAACTGCTACAATATAATGACCCCAAAGAATAAAATGAGTAAAAACTAATAATGAAAATAAAAAGGATAATGAGTACAAGTTTATTGCAAACGCTAAAAACCAACCAAAAACAAGAACTTGCAAGTTTCTGCTTTACCTATAATATCACCTAGTCGACTAGTTTACCAAAATATCTTCATAAATGATAACAAACAAATGCCCCTAATAATTCTAATGATGCACTAATAATACTCATTGATGTCCTAATAATACTCATTAATGCCCTTATCCTCTAATCCTCTATGCCATGATACTTGGGTGCCCTACATGATACAAACAGATGCACTAAATTACCTTAAACAGATGCACTAAAGTACCTTGAACGAATGCAATTAAATAAGTGATTTTAGAAGTGCCTACTTTGAAATGATAGTAATAGCATCAATAAAACAATCAAGGGTAATAACAAGTGTAAAGGAATAGAAGTTCCAATTGTTCAATTTCATGATGTTCACGTAAAGCATGTTATCATAAAGATTAAAAGTCATACAAGTAAACATTTTTAACAACCTGGTTTAAAGTGATAGCAGATGCTGCTACCATCATGATTCCCACACAAGTGTAATGAAGGCCAGCTAAATCAACAGTACTACTGCTCCCAAGAACATAACCTGCTTCTTATGTAGCAACCACAAAGAAAAGCAGGCAAGGCATACGAAAACTAGCATATTCATTACATCTATCCTGATAATGAATTGTTTACGTCCATTTTTGAAATGTGACCCGTTACCACGAGTAGCCAGACATACCTAGGTACAAGAACAATATCGCCTATGATTTGAAGAAACCCATACATATGTCCTTGAACGCAATCTTCATCCGGCGTTAAAGCTGTTACAATATAATGACCACAAATAAGAAAATGAGTAAAAACTAAAAATAAAAATAAAAAGGATAATAAGTGTAAGTTCACCGCAAATGCTAAAAACCAACCAAAAAAACAAGAACTTGTAAGTTTATGCTTTACCTAAAATATCACCTAGTCGGTTAGTCAACCAAAATATCTTCGCAAATGATAACAAACATATGCCCTAATAATTATATTGATGCACTAATAATACTCATTGATGCCCTAATCCTTTATGTAACATTTGATACCATGAGCATCTTTCCAACTAATGATCCGTGAGACCAAACTGATTCACATATATTTATATATCATTTTAAGCGTAAAACGATAACAGTTTATCCAAAATCTTTTCATTTATAGCAAATCACATTTTTATATACCACTTGGAAAATATCAAGGTAAACACCAGTAACCAAAGTTTTCCTACCAATATCTATCATTTGAAAACAAAAAAATGCAGCATATCGTATGAAAAAATGAAGATGCCCTAACAAATGCCCTAACTTAAACAAATAGATGCCTTAACTTAAACAAACAGATGTCGTAACCTAACAAACATATGCCCTAACTTAAACAAACAAATGCCCTAATTTAACATACAACTAAGCATACAACTAAGTACACTTCAAAATATTGACATTCGCCAGACAATTCAGGGATTTTTGAAGTATCTACTTTGGAACAAGGAACTTTGCACTAGAAACTTTTTCACTCATAAGGGAGTGTTTGGAATTGCTTATTAAAGATACTTATTTCACTTGTAATTTAAAAAAGTTTAAATAAGCAAGCCCATAATCAGGACCGTCAATACACTTTTGGAATTTAATTAGGATAAGCAGTGTAAGTATACTTCAATTGTCAGACATACAAGCACAAGTTCATCCAGCAAAAAGAAACGTAAACAGTCGAGCCAAACTTGTAGAATAAATATTGTATACCATATCAGACATCATGAAAGCTTATTCAAGATCACATAAAAGATGGAAGCTAACCTGAGTAAGCACATCATTCATGAAATCACTAGCATCAGCATCTACATGTTCCTAAGAGTAAAATACGCAACAATCTTATTTGGAGAAAAAGGGCCTGCAATGCCATCAATTTCAATGTTAAGGAGCATCAGTGATACTAACAACCATACTAATTAGTTGAACAATCATTATGCAATATTTCATACAGATGCCTTAAATGATACACTGATGCCCTAATACAGTATTAAAACAGATGCCTTAAACAAACAAACAAACTGATGCCCTAATATAATATTAAAACAAATGCCTTATACAAAGAAACAAACTAATGCTCTAATACAGTCTTAAAACATGTGCCTTAAACAAACAAACATATAAAAATATAGATTAGAGGTTTTCATACAAATGGATGTACCCAAACTGACCCGTTTTGGCCCGTTTTAACACAGATGCCCTAATAATTCTAATGATGCGCTAATGATATTCATTGATGCCCTAATAATACTCATTGGTGCCCTAATCCTCTAATCAATATTTTCTCAAAATTCACTTGTAACAAAACAACATTTAAAGCATTTTTGAAAGCTCAATGAAAGAACCATGATTTGATTAAGATAGCCAAAGAAAATTGCAGGACACATGCAGCAACCAACAAGATTGTCATATCATTTAACTCTACATGAGCCTTGAGGTTCAAACCAACAAAAGCTGCAGACGTGATACCTGTGATGAGAGTGATTGTCCATCAGAGAAAAGCCACTAGTATAACCAACATAATCTGGACATTTTAACACAAAAAAAAGTTATATCAGTGGATAAATGATCAAACATAGAGGTGCCAATATGGATGTGCCGAATAGCAAGTCAAAATAGGTCGGCGCGGCTGATCCATTGATCCGTTTAAAAAGATGTACTTTAGAAATTGTCAATATTTAAAAGTATGTCAAAGTAAGTACTAGTGTAGGTATTGTCAGAAAGCTTTGAAAGTAACACTAGTTTTGTGCCTATACTTGACAATTGATTAATGTGTTATATGTGATTACAAAAGCAATACTGTTATAATAGGATTTAAATTTTTAAATAAACAATTTAAAAGGTTGTATGAATAAATGGATTTTTGAAGAAATTAACTTTTAAACATCTTCCCCTATTGGTTGAAAAGTTAACCTTTACTTTATCCGAATCCCAATCAGCTTGTTTAATGGTGGCATATGTACACTTAATGTATAAGGCTCAGGTAAAACTTATAACAACTAACTTTTTGACGCCAAACAATCAGGAGCATTAATCATGCTAATTAGTTGAACAATCATTATGCAATATTGCATACATTTTTTTAATAAATGATACCCTGATGCCTTAATACTGTATAAAATAGATGCCTTAAATAAACAAACTGATGCCCTAATACAATATTAAAACAAATACCTTAAACAAACAAACAATGTGATACTCTAATACAATCTTGAAATAGATGCCTTAAACAACCAAAGTGATTCCCTAATAGATTATTAAAACATATGCCTTAAATAAACAAATAAACAAACAGATGCCCTAACCTTACACACAATAATAACGTGTTACCTGATGCTTTAAATATACACACATGTTCCCTAAGATTTCATATCATTCTATAATCAACATATATGCTGCAAATTAATGCATCGCTATAAATTATCATTCAGACATTTTATCAAACACATGGTGTGCAACTTTAATAAACATGATTTTCATGCATTTTTTTGTCATATTTGTCCAATATCTTGTAGGAAAGATGGTCTGCAACTTTATATATATAGGGATGTCCAATATCTTCGATTTAATTTTGCAAAATTAAAAAAATAGTTTTATAAGAAGATTAGATAATACCTGATGAGGTGTGAACTGCGTGATTAGGGATGACAGGGAACTGAGTGGTGGCGCCTGGACTGTGTGTAACGATGGTGGTGTTTCGATGGTGGTGGTGTCTACGGTGGTTGTAACGATGGTGTGTAGCTGATGTTGTGTGTTTTTAAGTCGGGGTGTCACTATGTGTTTGTGT
>BQNB010055970.1:12095-33913 GCA_026074375.1 Tanacetum coccineum
ACTTATTGTATATGCGGAATCTACACAATAGTATTAAGAAGAACAATGAAAATCCAAACTTTGATTTCTATTAATCTGTTAAAGTGATTACAGATTACTAACTATGAGATATGATTGTATGAGATGTATATTGAACTTATATCTCTAACTATGTCGTGAGAGTTCCTTTTATAGACCAAGGATAAACCTTAACAGACTTACAAAATGCATAAAAGATAATACATATATTTTCCTATAATATCTCATATATATCTCTTAAACGGTACTAACTATTTTCTACTAACGGTACTAACTAACTGATCAGTACTTAACACTTTGTACTGTCAGTACTAACTATAACTATCGGTACTAACTATCATTACTAACGGTACTAAGTTAGGAAAACATAATTCCCAACATGGGTGATTTGCATATATGCATTGTCATATTGCACTATTGTCCACTGTTTGAGATATTGGCACAACTTTTTGGTTTAAGGTCAAACCTATGAGCTCACCAACATTATTGTTGACATTTTCGAGTATCATTTTCAGGTGTGTCAATTAAAGGTATGTGAATGAGGTTGGAAGAGCAAAGATGTAAACCCAAGGGGATTGGGTCAAGATGAGTTTTGTTTATTTTATTGTCAAGTCTCTTAACTTGTAAAATTTATGTAAACCCAAATTTATTTTCTTTGTAAATTGTAAAGTGTATGATCTTGTATCTTGTGCGATGAACGGTATCGTCGTATCCCATGTTTCTGCCACTGACGGGGTGTGACAGATTGGTATCCAGAGCCAAGGTTATAGAGAATGCCGGTTTTTATAAAATAAAATAAAAATGCAACGATAACCAAAGTGAAGTCTGTTTTTAGTAAAACCTCGAACATGACGAAAGTCAACTAGCCCGAGCAGTTCACGGTATTTCCTAAATTACGCATAGCTTGATCAACTATGCTTAATTCATGAAGGACTATGAAATGATGGGGTTAGTTTTCTAAAGTTATGTTAGAGGAGGGAATGGATGTGTGAGTAATGAGACCACCTGAAAATGATAGGATGTAAAGTGATGAGAACACTTGCGAGTGTTGAGTTTGAGATCATATTGATTTTAGGATTGCCATGCCGCCTTAGTAGTAGTAGTGTGCGATGCCTTGAGAATGTAGGTAAAATTATCGCGGGTAAAGATGTTGTTTGATGTTTGCCGTGCTTGCCTTAGAGTAGTTCATGTTGCCTTGAGAGTTTTAATGGAAATTTCACAGGTAGCAATATGAATCAAGGGTATGCTTTTGTGGATTATGTGCTTTATGTGATGACTAGATGTGCCTATTTGGTATTGTCACACCCCACCAAGGCGGAACCGCGAGGTGTAACATATTAATAAACATCACACAAGATGATAGATAAAACACCATGCATGAATTAAGATAAAAGAAAATTATCTGAATTACAACATTTCCAAGTACAAGTTTAAAAAGTACAAATGACAATAACTTGAAAGAAAGTAGACATCTTGAACATGTCCAATTGCAATGCACTAAGTTTCCACCTTACGAATGTCACCTGAAAAGCATGATAAAAACGGTCAATTATCGAAATAGTTGGTGAGCTCACAAAAATATGTACATAAAATATAGTTACAAAAATGTTGATGTCCATTAATAGTTTCCAAATCAATATCAAGTTGTCAAAACAAGGCAAGAATCTAAAATGACTCAAGTTTCCAAAGACAGTTCCCGTCACCCAAAGTAACGTAACACAAATCAATGTATATGTATGCTATAGTGTTTATGCGAGGCACTACTTAAACGTATTCAGCCTAAACGTTCTAAACATCCAATCAAGTTCTAGTTGTATAGTGTGGCACAAACACTTGGTACTATGCACCCTTGTGCGGAGAGTGAGGAGGGGCTAATCTCCTAATAGCGCTATCCATAAGTACTAACATCTCATCCCGTTAAGGGGGATATAGTGAGCTAAAAGTAGTGGCAGGTTCCAAGCATACAACAACATACATATCATGTTCAAGTTCAACACGTTTCCAAAGTTCAACAAGTTCAACTCAAGTTCCATTCGTTCAAAACAAGTGCGAGTTCAAATATGCTCAAAGTTTAAATACTTAAAAGTAAGAGCATATCAATATGAAACATCATGCTTTTCACCCCAAAACATTTAAAACATGTAAAAGAGGGGCTGTTAGAAACTCACCACAAAAGTTAGAACAATCGATGACTTTACGGCAAATCATACAAGTAGGCAACCCAAACGAATGCGCACCCTTCTACCCGAGACCTAAGGTAAATAAATATACCTAATTAGATACTAAATGATATTCTCGGACAATATTTAGGTTCATTTGTTAAGTCTTGTGTTCACATTTGTTTCAAAAGACACATTTATCACAAACCAAATTTCCCGTCACTTTAAGTATTTATTTGACCAAGTTAACCAAAACTTCTGGTCAAGCTACTACTCCAGGTCAAAATCCTATGTTTTAGGTGTGTCCATGAATTTTCCCAAAATTTATTAAGGACTTATACTCGACCATTTATACCCGACTCCAAAAACGGCCAAATCTGGACATACCAAAGTATTTTAATGATCAGAGGGTCTAAATCAAGGTTATATGAGTTAGGCCAATGGGAGACTCTAAATAACCCATACAAGTGTCTCCCATATCAGTTTCAATGATAGATTCATCGTGGTTTATGATTTATGATCATTTTAGTACAAGGGTTGAAAAGAGATTTTTGGGCAGTTTTGACACCTTTCACCATTTTGCAACTTTGACTAACCAAACGACCTCATATTTTTAAAAGGCTTATATTTCTGGAAACTAGACTCAAAGCACTTGATTCTAGGCTCTTGAATCATGTCAAAATGTTTATTTATCATCAACTTATGCTCCAATCAATATGACCCAAAAATAAAATAGGGGCTGTTTGAAAAATAACTTTGACTTAATCAAGTCAAACCACTAACCCAAAATGCAAAAACGACCAAAACAACTCTTGAAATCATTTTATAAATATGTAAACATCCTTTTTATAAAGAAAAATCAGTAGGTACCTTACAATATTTTTAAACCATTGCATGTACAAGTTTACACCCGATCTAGCTCTAAATCATGGTTTTATGAACGTTTTTGTGATTAGTTTTATCATCCGAATCCCCAAACCACCCAAACAAATCCTATAACCATTGTATCATCATTTTAAGAGTCTCATAATACTACTTATCTAGTAGCTAATTTATTTTATAGATTAGATCCAAAGAAAATGGATGAACATGTGTTTTGAGCCAAAATAGGCACTTTTCGGGTACAAGATAGGCGCAAGCCGTCTTGTACCCTTACCTCACTTATGAGAGTACCATGAAAATGATAGGATGAAGATGAATCTGAGATGATTCACCTCACCAAGATGATGCCTTGAATGCAAACTGAACCAAGAAACTTGTTAAGGATGATAAAACAAGCATTTTTGAGTATGATTCTTGTGTTTTATTAAGATTTTAAGTGGTGGTTGATGGTGGTGATGTGGTGGACGACTCAAGGAGGTGGAGGAGGAGAGTTTTCTGTGTTTTTAGTGAGAGAATGATGAGAGGAAAGTGTGTGAGATAGAGAGAGAAGTATAGAAGGGTAGTAATGAACCTTAGAAGTGTAAGAATCATAGGATGTAAAAAGGAAGCAAACACTCCCATTGGTTGATATGGGAGGTGTATGTCACGTTTTTGGGGGCTAATATACTGAATTTTTGTATTTATTATTATTGTGTGTGTATATATTAAGTGTAGGTAATATTTTGTATGTTAAATGTAAAATGTGATAAATAATGTTGGTTAAGAGTGAATTTATACACTTAGGTCATATTGAAGTGTTTTAAGTCCGTTATAAGAGGCGTAAGTGTAAAAATTTACGAAATATCGCGTTTACCGGGAAACTTGCAAGTTATGAAAAGTGAATTGACCTAAGTGCACAAAAGTGAATGACTTATGTTTTCCCATGTGTTTTGACATTGTTATAATGTTATTTGAGCATATCATTGGTCGTTAGGACCATTAACTAGGATCCTTAGGTAAAAGGTGCGCTCGCGTAACTAGGGTTCCTAGTAAAACAAGCGTTAAATGCTAAAAATAGTATGACCACATAAAAGTGACTCCACAGATAATCAAAAGAGTCAATTATCATACGTTTGCTTTCGGTTACTGACCTCAAAATTGACGGATGTCACAGGTATCGAACCTGGTCGGTGTTTATTTGTTGTTTGTATTTTTCCTGATATATTTAATATATATATATATATATATATATATATATATATATATATATATATATATGTGTGTGTGTGTGTGTATGTGTATGTGTGTAAGTATATGTATATATATATATATATATATATATATATATGTGTGTGTGTGTTGATGTATCGTGTATGTGTATTATATGTATTATATCTTATTATATATATATATACTATATATATATATACTTTATATATATATATAAATATTTATATATATATATATATATATATGCTGTGTGTTTATGTGATCTGTGTGTGTTGTGGTGGTGTGTGTGTTGTATATATATATTTTATTTATATCTTATGATACTACTAAATATATAAATATATATATATATATATTTTATAATATATATATATATATATGTTTGTGTGTGTTGTATATGTGTCGATATATATATATATATATATATATATATATATAGGGATGGGTTCTAGAGAAAACCACATATTGGTAGAAAACCTAGAAAACAAAACTAAAAGATATAGTTTGCCAATATGCCAAACTTCAGGGTAGAAAGTGAAAAATTGAAAAAAAGGAGGGATAACTATTATTAGCATCGACACAAACACATAGTGACACCCCGACTTAAAAACACACAACATCAGCTACACACCATCGTTACAACCACCGTAGACACCACCACCATCGAAACACCACCACCGTTACACACAGTCCAGGCGCCACCACTCAGTTCCCTGTCATCCCCAATCACGCAGTTCACACCTCATCAGGTATTGTCTAATCTTCTTATAAAACTATTTTTTTAATTTTGCAAAATTAAATCGAAGATATTGGACATCCCTATATATATAAAGTTGCAGACCATCTTTCCTACAAGATATTGGACAAATATGACAAAAAAATGCATGAAAAACATATTTATTAAAGTTGCACACCATGTGTTTGATAAAATGTTTGAATGATAATTTATAACTGCGATGCATTAATTTGCAGCATACATGTTGATTATAGAATGATATGAAATCTTAGGGAACATGTGTGTATATTTAAAGCATCAGGTAACACGTTATTATTGTGTGTAAGGTTAGGGCATCTGTTTGTTTATTTGTTTGTTTAAGGCATATGTTTTAATAATCTATTAGGGAATCACTTTGGTTGTTTAAGGCACATGTTTCAAGATTGTATTAGAGTATCACATTGTTTGTTTGTTTAAGGTATTTGTTTTAATATTGTATTAGGGCATCAGTTTGTTTGTTTAAGGCATCTATTTTATACAGTATTAAGGCATCAGGGTATCATTTATTAAAAAAATGTATGCAATATTGCATAATGATTGTTCAATTAATTAGCATGATTAATGCTCCTGAGTTAGTTGTTATAAGTTTTACCTGAGCCTTATACATTAAGTGTACAAATGCCACCATTAAACAAGCTGATTGGGATTCAGAAAAAGTAAAGGTTAACTTTTTAACCAATAGGGGAAGATGTTTAAAAGTTAATTTCTTCAAAAATCCATTTATTCATACAACCTTTTAAATTGTTTATTCAAAAATTTAAATCCTATTATAACAGTATTGCTTTTGTAATCACATATAACACATTAATCAATTGTCAAGTATAGGCACAAAACTAGTGTTACTTTCGAAGCTTTCTGGCAATACCTACACTAGTACTTACTTTGACATACTTTTAAATATTGACAATTTCTTAAGTACATCTTTTTAAACGGATCAATGGATCAGCCGCGCTGACCTATTTTGACTTGCTATTCGGCACATCCATATTGGCACCTCTATGTTTGATCATTTATCCACTGATATAACTTTTTTTGTGTTAAAATGTCCAGACTATCTTGGTTATACTAGTGGCTTTTCTCTGATGGACAACCACTCTCATCACAGGTATCACGTTTGCAGCTTTTGTTGGTTTGAACCTCAAGGCTCATGTAGAGTTAAATGATATGACAATATTGTTGGTTGTTGCATGTGTCCTGCAATTTTCTTTGGCTATCTTAATCAAATCATGGTTCTTTCATTGAGCTTTCAAAAATGCTTTAAATTTTGTTTTGTTACAAGTGAATTTTGAGAAAATATTGATTAGAGGATTAGGGCACCAGTGAGTATTATTAGGGCATCAATGAATATCATTAGCGCATCATTAGAATTATTAGGGCATCTGTGTTAAAACGGGCCAAAACGGGTCAGTTTGGGTACATTCATTTGTATGAAAACCTCTAATCTATATTTTTATATGTTTGTTTAAGGAACATGTTTTAAGACTGTATTAAAGCATTAGTTTGTTTCTTTGTATAAGGCATTTGTTTTAATATTATATTAGGGCATCAGTTTGTTTGTTTGTTTAAGGCATCTGTTTTAATACTATATTAGGGCATCAGTGTATCATTTAAGGCATCTGTATGGAATATTGCATAATGATTGTTCAACTAATTAGTATGGTTGTTAGTATCATTGATGCTCCTTAACATTGAAATTGATGGCATTGCATGCCCTTTTTCTCCAAATAAGATTATTACGTATTTTACTCTTGGAACATGTAGATACTGATGCTAGTGATTTCATGAATGATGTGCTTACTCAAGTTAGCTTCCATCTTTTATGTGATCTTGAATAAGCTTTCATGATGTCTGATATGGTATACAATATTTATTCTACAAGTTTGGCTTGACTGTTTACGTTTCTTTTTGTTGGATGAACTTGTGCTTGTATGTCTAACAATTGAAGTATACTTACACTGCTTATCCTAATTAAATTCTAAAAGTGTATTGATAGTCCTGATTATGGGCTTACTTATTCAAACTTTTTTTAAATTGCAAGTGAAATAAGTATCTTTAATAAGCAATTCCAAACACTCCCTTATGAGTGAAAAAGTTTCTAGTGCGAAGTTCCTTGTTCCAAAGTAGATACTTTAAAAATCCCTAAATTGTCTGGCGAATGTCAATATTTTGAAGTGTACTTAGTTGTATGCTTAGTTGTATGTTAAATTAGGGCATTTGTTTGTTTAAGTTAGGGCATATGTTTGTTAGGTTACGACATCTGTTTGTTTAAGTTAAGACAATCCAAATTTGTTTAAGGTTAGGGCATGTTGTTTAGGCATCTTACAATTATTCATTACGATATCGCAATTTTTTTTTTGTTTTCAAATGATAGATATTGGTAGGAAAACTTTGGTTACTGGTGTTTACCTTGATATTTTTCAAGTGGTATATAAAAATGTGATTTGCTATAAATGAAAAGATTTTGGATAAACTGTTATCGTTTTACGCTTAAACTGATATATAAATATCTGTGAATCAGTTTGGTCTCACGGATCATTAGTTGGAAAGATGCTCATGGTATCAAATGTTACATAAAGGATTAGGGCATCAATGAGTATTATTAGTGCATCAATATAATTATTAGGGCATATGTTTGTTATCATTTGCGAAGATATTTTGGTTGACTAACCGACTAGGTGATATTTTAGGTAAAAGCATAACTTGGCAGGTTCTTCTGTTTTTTTTCGTTGGTTTTTTTACCTTTGCGATGAACTTACACTCATTATCCTTTTTATTTTTATTTTTAGTTTTTACTCATTTTCTTATTTGTGGTCATTATATTGTAACAGCTTTAACGCCGGATGAAGATTGTGTTCAAGGATAGATGTATGGGTTTCCTCAAATCATAAGCGATACTGTTCTTGTACCTAGGTATGTCTGGCTACTCGTGGTAACGGGTCACATTTTAAAAATGGCCATAAACAATTCATTACCAGGATAGATGTAATGAATATGCTAGTTTTCATATGCCTTGCCTGCTTTTCTTAGTGGTTGCTACATCAGAAGCAGGTTATGTTCTTGGGAGCAGTAGTACTGTTGATTTAGCTGGCCTTCATTACACTTGTGCGGGAATCATGATGGTAGCAGCATCTGCTATCACTTTAAACCAGGTTGTTAAAAATGTTTACTTGTATGACTTTTGATCTTTATGATAACATGCTTTACGTGAACATCATGAAATTGAACAATTGGAACTTCTATTCCTTTACACTTGTTATTACCCTTGGTTGTTTTATTGATGCTATTACTATCATTTCAAAGTAGGCACTTCTAAAATCACTTATTTAATTGCATTCATTCAAGGTACTTTAGTGCATCTATTTGAGGTAATTTAGTGCATCTGTTTGTATCATGTAGGGCATCCAAGTATCATGGCATAGAGGATTAGAGGATAAGGGCATCAATGAGTATTATTAGGGCATCAATTAGTATTATTAGTGCATCATTAGAATTATTAGGGGCATTTTTTTGTTATCATTTATGAAGATATTTTGGTAAACTAGTCGACTAGGTGATATTATAGGTAAAGCAGAAACTTGCAAGTTCTTGTTTTTTGGTTGGTTTTTAGCGTTTGCAGTGAACTTGCACTCATTATCCTTTTTATTTTCATTATTAGTTTTTTACTCATTTTATTCTTTGGGGTCATTATATTGTACTCTCTCCGTCCCATATTAAATGTCCACTTTGACTTTCTAAAGTATTTCTTTTTCAACTTTGACCTTAAATATTTTTCTTTGTGTTATATAATACTTGATGTAAAATATATGAATGGATTGAGTTTTGAATGTATTTTCATTTGGTAAAATTTTCATCAAGTATTATATAACACAAACAAAGTTATTTAAGGTCAAAGTTAAAAAAAAAGACTACAAAAGTCAAAACTGGACATTTAATATGGGACGGAGGTAGTAGCAGTTTTAACGCCGGATGAAGATAGTTGAACGTGAGCAGATTGGTTCAAGGCCATATGTATGGTTTTCCTCAAATCATACCGAAATACAGTTCCTATACCTAGGTTTTTCTGGCTACTCGTGCTAACGGGTCTCATTGAGCAAAAGTGGCCGTAAATAATTCAAAACAAAGGAGTAAGTCATCAAGAGAAAATTGAAAAAGTAACTAATAAAAATGTTTACTTGTATGCCTTTTGATCTATATTGTTTTATGATAACATGCTTTAAGTGAACACCCTGAAATTGGACAGTTGGAACTTCTATTCCTTTATGCTTTTTATTACCCTTGATTGTTTAATTGCTGCTATTACTGTCATTTTAAAGTAGGCACTTCCAAAATCATTTACTTTAGTGCATCCGTTTGAGTTAATTTAAGGCATCCGTTTAGGTAATTTAGTGCATCCATTTGAGGTAATTTAGTGCATCCGTTTGAGGTACTTTAGTGCATCTGTTTGAGGTAATTTTTAAATACATAACAAGGCTCTTAATTTAGAGCGTTAATCTTCGTTCATTGAGTAATATCATTACAAAAATAGTAACGTGAGATCAGATACTCCACACCCAGATTTACTACTTCATTCTTTATCTGCTTATTGCTTTTATGCATGTTACTTTGTTTTCTGAGTTTAAGGAGTTTCAAAGGTGTAGCTGCTAAGAAAGGGAATAAGTTTGCTACGGGTGCAAGTAGTGAAAGTACGGCAAGTGATAATACCAAGAAGAAATGGAGAGGGAAACCTGGTGGAGAGAACATGTGTTGGTCTAGCTAATGTTGTTTCATGTTTTTATTATGCTAAATGGTGTTGTGTATACACTTAAGTAAAATGTGGTAATTGTATTAGTACTTATAATTTTTGTAGTATGTATGTAACAAACAAATTGACATTTTGTGGGATCATTATGTTGTTTAACATTCTATCTTATAAAAAGCTTTAAATTATTATTGTTTATGTTGATTCCATGTTACGGTGATAGTGTGTTTCTGTATGAATAGAATGTTAACTTTATGAACGAGATTTTGGGTAGTTTTAAAAGATCGTGTTGCATTTAGATAATGAAAAGTTCTCAGTTTATTTATTAATATTTGTTGTCGAATTTTAAGGGGATAGTCGAGCCTCAATGGAAATAATCTACTAGCTCTTGATGGTTTTTTGGTGCATCAATGAACAAATTAGGGCATCATTGGTCATATTAGGGCATCTATTTGTATGTTTTGTGCATCGTTAGAAAATACTTAGGCATCTATTTGTATGTTTAGTGCATTTATGACCAAATTAGGGCATCAGTGTATCTTGTGTTTAGTGTATACGTTTAAATGTTTAGTGCATCATTGTTCATAATAGGGCATCAATTTGTACTGATAGTGCATCATCGTAAATAATTGGGCATCTATTTCTATGATTAATCCATCAATGAAAAAATTAGGGCATCTGTATGTTACGTTTAGTGCATCCGTTTAGGAAATGTGGCCCTTTTATTTGAGGTTTTTGTTTGTAGAATTAGAGATAATTCGTAGTGTGTTTGGAGAATAGAATTATAATGTAGCAGTGAACAAGTGTATTTTACTATTCTTTGTTCGCAAAAATAATCACTTGATTGGATTTTGGTATAACATTCTTAACTACCATGTATTTTACCTTATTCCAAGAATTAACGACAAGTTGAGAATATGATATATATTTTTCTGTTAATAATGAAGTTTTGAATAGAAATGTGAGACATGTCTTCTATATATTTTGCTGCGAATATGATAGTTGATGACTATTTTAGATATAAACACGCCACTAACATGACAATTATCATAGAGTAAAAGAAACGGGAAACAGTCAAGCCAAACTTGTAGTGTTGAAAAAATATTGTTCACCATATACGAGACATGAGGATTAAAGCTTAGTTATCAAGTGATCACATAAAAGATGGGAAGCTAACTTGTGATGATAAGCACAATCGATATGGAAATCAACTATGGATTTAAGCTATACAGTAGGTACACATGCTTTCCAAGAGTAAATACCGTAATAATCTAATTTGGTGTTATAATGTATAGGGATTGCACTAGCGTCATGTTTGTCAAGTCAGGAGCATCAATGTTACGTAACAACTCAGTACTAATTATGTTGCATTGATTACGAATAGTATGCAGGATAATATTCATACAGAAGATGCCTTTAAATGATACACTGCATGCCTCGCAGCATTAGAATGTATAAGAGAATTTTTTTGTAAAAAACGGATTCTGCAGCCTGCTGCTTAAAAATAAAACAAATTGATGCTCTCTAAGTATAATTATTTATAATGACTTGTTAAATGCCTGTCAAATTTTATTTATACAAGATTAGGAAGAAAAACAAACTAATGCTTTAATACAGTATTTGTGGATTTTTAACACATGTTCCTGTAAATCAAAAATATTAAAAATATAGATGTAGTGGCGGTTGTACATAAAATGGAGGATGAGTGTACCAAAAAATGACCGTATTGGCCCGTTTAGTTTTAAACACAGAAATTGTCCCCTAATATTTTAATGATGCGTAATGAATATTCATTGTTGCCTAATAGGATACTCATGCGTTGCCACCTCAAATCCGTCTAATCGAATATTTTGTCTCGCATAAAGGTGACTAAATAGTCATTTGTAACGAACTAACAAAAATTTAACTTAGCATGTTTGTTGAAAATAGCTCAATGATTTAAGAACCATGATTTGATTTAAGGATAGCTAAAAGAAAATTGCTTAGGACACATGCTAAAAGAACCAACAATATTAGTCATATCATTTACTTCGTTACATGAGTTGACGGTTGATCAAAACCTGAACAAAAGGACATCAAAGCTTCAAAACGTTTGGATAGGTGCTTTTGTATTGTAGCAAGTTGTCATAGTGGTTGATCCATCATTGAGGAAAAGCCGACTAGTATCTTGATCTATTATACCAGATAGTCTTGGACTGGATACATTGTTAACACAAAAAAAAGTGGATATCAGTGGATAAATTGATTCAAGCATAGAGAGAGTTGCCAATAAGATGTGACGAAATAGCAAAGTGCAAAATAGTAGGTTCGTTTTCAGCGCTAGAGAATGGCTGATCCATGTTGATCCGTATTATAAAAGAGTGTAGCTTATAGAATTATTAGTAATATTTAAAAAGTTGATGTCTTATCGATGCAGTATAAATTGGTATACTAGTGTAGGTATTGCCTAGGAATAGCTCGAAAAGTAACACTAGATTTAATTTGCCTACTTGACAAGTGCAATACCATATGATTAACTGTAGTTTTATATGTGATACCATAAATCAATAGTAGTGTTATTGATACTTAGGTTTTGAAAATGTTTTGTGAAATTAGTAACTGTATTGATCGTGTTATCACGGACGTGTTATTTTATGAATAAATGGATTTTTTTTGTGATGTGAATTTTAGAAATTAACGTTTTTAAGCATCTTCCCTATTGTGTTGAAAGTAAAGTACTACTTTACTTTGTCTGAATCCCATCACTAATTATTGTTAATGGTGGCATTTGTCTGACATTTGTCTTAATGGTTATAAGGCTCAGGGTTTCAAGAACTCTTTATAAACAACAACATTTTGACGCCAACTCAATCAGGTCTGCGAATTAATCATACGCTAGATTAGTTGCTCTCCAATCAATAGTATGCAATATTGCGTACTATCGCTTTTTGATGTACAAAAATGATACACTTGGGATGGCCGTTAAATTTTGAGCTAGTATGAGAAAATTAGACGCTCTTACAAAACAATCAGGAGCATTAATCATGCTAATTAGTTGAACAATCATTATGCAATATTGCATACATTTTTTTAATAAATGATACCCTGATGCCTTAATACTATATAAAATAGATGCCTTAAACAAACAAACGGATGTCCTAATACAATATCAAAACAAATACCTTAAACAAATAAACAATGTGATACTCTAATACAATCTTGAAACATGTGCCTTAAACAACCAAAGTGATTCCCTAATAGATTATTAAAACATATGCCCTAAACAAACAAATAAACAAACAGATGCCCCAACCTTACACACAATAATAACGTGTTACCTGATGCTTTAAATATACACACATGTTCCCTAAGATTTCATATCATTCTATAATCAACATATATACTGCAAATTAATGCATCGTAGTTATAAATTATCATTCAGACATTTTATCAAACACATGGTGTGCAACTTTAATAAACATGTTTTTCATGCATTTTTTTTGTCATATTTTTCCAATATCTTGTAGGAAAGATGGTCTGCAACTTTATATATATAGGGATGTCCAATATCTTCGATTTAATTTTGCAAAATTAAAAAAATAGTTTTATAAGAAGATTAGATAATACCTGATAAGGTGTGAAATGCGGGATTGGGGATGACAGGAACTGAGTGGTGGCGCCTGGACTGTGTGTAACGGTGGTGGTGTTTCGATGGTGGTGGTGTCTATGGTGGTTGTAACGATGGTGTGTAGCTGATGTTGTGTGTTTTTAAGTCGGAGTGTCACTATGTGTTTAATGCACAAGTAATCATTAGTCTTATGCAATAATTTAGAGTCACAAACGTAGAATTTATAATTTTTATGTATGAATGCTATTGGTAATATATAATTAGTGTATAGTTGATTAATTGTGTGCATATTTACCAATATGTCATAACTTATGCACTTTCTAATCATTTTCAAAATATTTAGAAACGTCTGTGTAAATGTTATGTTTTACAAACCCACATGTTTACACACGGGCAATGGGTACCCGCGCGCATGGGCACGGGCAAAAAATTATACCCACGTATGGGTGACGGGCGGGTGGCGAGCAAGAGAAAAATCGTGGATGCGGGTGACTGGTTAGAGGTACCCTTGCTCATTGTCACGGTTGCCCTCCCTATCCGTGTTTATAATAATAGATAACTGATTTGTCATTGTCTGGTGTATATTTTATTGATTCAAGTTTTAAATTTATATTTTGCCGACTCAACCAAAAACAACACTTTAACGGGCAGTGTACCCGATCGGTAGTAGTTTCGTGGTGAGTAGGGTGTCGATCACCGAGAGCGAGGTTAAATCTATGAATTTAATTAATATCTTGGTTATCTAATCTATGTTAATTCTATTCTAATCTAAACCTATGTTAAACCTATGTCAGTCTAAATCCTAATTCTAATGGGAAAATGGGGTTTTTAGCCTGAAAGACTGGCACGGTTTAGTTGGTGACTACAATCAATTCAAGACACTGTTACCCACGCAAGCTAATAGATAAAAGATAAAAGAGCGGTCGAACCTTATATAAGAACACTGTATTAACCATTATTAATCCGATTAAAACGTTGGTTTATTTATTTAGTGCAATGATTTCTTCTCTCGAGGTGGCATATCATTCTTAAGACTTAGGCGTTACATCATCCTAAGACCTAGACACATTAATTCTGTCACAATTAAAGCATCCACATAAAGCATCCTCATTTACTGATTATAATCTATCTTAGGGATTAAAGCAATGGTGATCTTGTTAAACCCTAGCTCATAGAGACTTTACTCACTTACCGCTTAATGGCAATCTATACACTAGTAGTCCAGTTGTCCAACTATCCAATGGAATCAGAACGTTATTTGTTGAATTATCTAGGTCACCTGCTAGTCAACACGATCAATAAACCATCGACAATATCCAATTAACTAGTTAAGCCCGAAACGTATTCTAGACACAGACTTAGAAGGACAATACTTGTGTAACTATTATTCTAGATGTATAAATTACTATATGGAGAGCTATCCCGGACTCTAGATCCGCTTGGTCCACTTTGCTAGATCCAGTTGAAAGATAGGTCGCATACAAAAGCACGTAAACAAGTATAAATTGATAAACATAAAAAAGCACTCAACGATAAATCAAGAAATCGATATAAACAAATACCAAACATTCAGATCTTCATAATAATGGCTAATACCCAAAGGTATTAGCCTTCAAACGTCATAATAAATACAAGAGTAATAATTTAGCCAAGGTAAACTAACCGAGTTAACGAATGATACCAAAAACTGAACGATTACAAAAGTATATGGAATTACACGATGTCTCCTATGGAATTGAATACATTGCTCGACCTCTTCTGCTCTTTTTCTCATTTGAAAATCGACTTTTGTGGTTTAGGTATCAAGAATATTATTTAACACACTTAAAACTTGTTTTTGAGTTTTCTATTTATAAGGTCTGGAAGTCTGTTGGATACGACGTATCCATGTATTGGATTCGGCGTATTGGGGATTTCTTGGAGTAGGGACCACGTTTGATATCTTTTAGAATATTATATTGATTCCATATCTTGAATACGACGTATTGAGTCCTCTGGATACGGTATAACAACCTGTAATTTTCCAGTATTTCATCAATGTAATATCTACTTACTATGTTAAGTACTACTTCTTTACGGTAATAAAATTTTCATTTCATTCTATTCCATTACGTATCATAGTTTACATTTCAAAAGTAAACAAGCTCTCGCAACGACCTATTTCTATCTATGTTTACATCATGTAAACATCATAATATGTCAAGTCAAGACAGTTATAACCATGTACTTATCATTTTAACGTAGTTTTTTCACGATAAATATTATCAAATGGACTCTTATCCGTTGAATATTAGTCAAGCCCTAAGTATATATAATGTATACATTCCGAAAGTATATAAAGCAATCTAACCCGCACTCGATATTGACCAACATAGTGCCCCTTCTGTTAATCTACAATAATTAGGGGATCGATGAATAATTAACCGATAACTTATTGTTTCCTCTTTTAAAAAAATTATACGAACGATTGTACGCATTATAATGACCTGAAATGTATTACGGTATACATGTAACGAGTTTCTCTTTAATAATAATACTATAGTACAACGAAACTTGTGGCATTTATTTTATATCACAATGATAAATTACTTAAGACTATTTAGTCATGAACATATATTTTTAATGACTTCATAGAATAATTATCAACAATAAAGTTGGCGCTTAACGCCTAATTCATTTTAATGTAGTATAAACATTCTTCCTTCGATTCTCATACTCATATTTTATGTTCCCAAAGACATGATCAGGTTCCAAAAACTCCGTCACGACAAAAAATTTGGAAAAACAAAAAAATCTAAACCGATACATAGTAAGAAACTGTTTTATTTTCCCTCCCCATTCCTTTATGTAAAGATATGAAATATGTCTTAAAGTCTAGGGGCCAAACTTGTCAAATTTTAATTCTTAATTAAATTAAAACACGTATCCACCCGATAACCGTTCTCTCATTCAAATGATAAAAATGGAACGATTGTGTTTATGATCTCGCAGAATGGTACGATTATCAACGATCAAAACCAAATATACCACGATGATCGTTGAAAGACCGCGATCGTAATGGTATAGGTTAGAAGACCCGTGATCAAACGTTACTCGAACCCAAACCGTAACTAAGCTAAAAAAAACCAAACTCGTACCCTTTTTATTCATTATAACCCATTTCTAAACTAACCTTAATCCTAGTTTCGAACCACTTCTACCACATCACCACAATACTTCTACTACATCAAGCTCCGTGACATCATCACCTCCTTTATCGTTACGTCATCTAAATAGCTCCATCACCATTTTATATTTCCTTGGACACCAAATCTCCACTCCCATAAACCTTGGAGACCAAGTGAAAATGAACCCTCCTTGTCACCTTTGCCAAACCATGCCCTTACCTCACCTTGACACCTCTCATGGCCACCCTCTAGACACCTAGCAGCCCCTACCCCACGTAAACTTGGCCACCAAGTTTCTAACCTTGGCCACCAAGTCTAACGCACCCTATAAATACCCATATCCCATTTCATTCAAACTCACACCATCTCATTTCTTTCTATCTTCATCAATGGCATCTAAGTTCTGATCTAAGAAGTTATAAGAGGTTCCAAGAGCAGAATTGAAGCAAAGGAACAAAGTCTTGAAGCCCCGAAGTCATGTTCTAAGGCGTGCAAGTACAAAAGTTCCATTTCGACCCATTTTCGAAGCATTAAGCTCAAACCCAGGTTCCACAAGCTCTCATTCTGTTTTGAATCTTTAATAATGTTCATATGATCATATTACAACCATTTTTAAAAGTTTTTAACTTAAAAAATCATGCATTTTCATTTTTGATCCAAACCGTGACCCTAAAACCCTAAAATCATGTTTTTATTAAATCTATAAGCTATAAATCACAAACTGATGTTACAAGCTATTCTAACAAGCCTATCTAACAATATTATAACCACTTTATTAAGTCTTAAAAGGATTTGAATTAAAAACCACGCGTTTTCGTTTTAAAACCTTAATTCGACCCGTTTTGATTTCTGGCTTAACGAATCGTGATTTTAAACTTTTGTTACGTTAAAACATCTTATTTTAGCTTATATTAATAAGCTATAACATACAAATATCTTTTGGAATGTTAAAATTAGCTTGCATGCAAATTAGGACTAATTTTTTAATAATTTCCATGCATAGGGTTATATATTATAACTTTTTGAAATTGTCAAGTACAAGTGCTGAAAATGTCATTCTAATAAAGTTATAACTTCAAGGGTAAGTTTTGCCAAGTTATAAAGTCAAGGAATTATTTGATAAATACTAAAAGGACTAGTTTTGTAAATATTTATAAATCAAGGGTTTATATTGTAAATTTAATATTCTTAAAAATATAAAATAATATATTTTTATATAAATTTTAAAAAATATAAATAAAAGCTATTAAACTTTTTTCTAATTAGAAATCCGCCCATCACATTAATTGTATTTAATTAACGATCACGTATTTTAAATTAAATACGTTTTATATTAAACGTAATTTATCATCAACTAACTTTTGAAGAAATATTAAAATCATATCGTACCACAATACTAGGAAATTCATGTAGGGTACCATTTGTATTTGTTCTGACGAGTTAGCGGGTTTTACGATTTAAAGTGCCCGACTCCTCAAACAATACCGTTGGCCATCTGAATTATGAATTGCCCGAAAGTGTCCATACTTCCATAATTATTCAATCAAATACCATTAAAACTTTCTCAAAGTTCTAAAGTACAATCAAACTAAGACTTGACATATTACCCAGATTGTGTGACGAAGCTGTTTTCTTTCAATTGATATACTGAATTTCCAAATCAGTAATAACATCGTCTACCATTACTGAGCATTTCCACTTGATATACTTTTGCCATTAATCAGATTTCCTTGTTAAGGTGAGATTTCATAGCCTCGCTTTTTAATCTTTTAATGCTTTATAAACCCGCGAGGGGGATACATGCTTAAACCATGAATGCAAGTGTTTTTCCAACTGTATGCTATCCATATATATTATTTCCTAAGTACCTTCCAGTGCCACTATTTCCATATCATGAATCATTAATTACTTACATTATGAGTGAACGAGAATATTATGAATAGATCTATTGGTGACACCCCGTTGGTATACTAACTTTGTGAACTAAACACACTATATTTGATTTAATGGGTAACCTTGGCAAGTTACCTTTTCCATGGAGACATTTGTTCCTCAACCAATATCACTACGGTTATATTCCCTGTTAACGTATTGATGTTATGAGCTTAGGTACAATAATATTGTTTTCCATGATAATTGTATTCGTTGTAATTGTTACTATCCATTATGATAACTTGCATTCAACCGTTTTCCATGATAATTATGTCTACTTATGGGCATATAACAACGTAATCCACTATCTATTATGATAACTTGTATTCAACTATTATATTTCAAACCTATGAATTTCACTCAACCTTTGTGTTGACCCTTTTTATGCATTTTTATCCCAGGTAATTAAGCAACTTATGGCATGGAGTGGCATGGACTTGAAGATGGCTAAAACCTGTTATCATTCTTACTTTATGTTTCTAGATTTTGGGACCTGCCTTTGTAAAACTCTGATTTTAAATGAATGATAACAACATTTAAAAACTCTCTTTTGATTTCATTTCTAGATTGTGCCTGTGATTCATGAAGTAAAACCCCAAATTAGCTTCCACTGCGATATTTTCAAAATGGGGTAGTTACCGATTGTATAAGAAGCATGTTATAGATAACAAGGTTTTAAAACCTTAAACTAAACTACTTTTTCTTTTGCCATCGAATGTCCTCCGTGCCACACATTTCCTGAATAGTGAAGAATGCCTTACTTTTCCTAAATAGAATGTAAAAAATACATACCTAAATATACTATAATATAAGTAACTATGTATTTACTATGGGGTGTATAGTCATGATCTTCGTCCCCTCACTCTAACTACATCCCTCGATATCTGATATTAATATCTATTCCACCACCCCAAGTTATTTGCTCTACCATTGTTTTACCCACCATCTCCAAATTATCACAGCACCGTGTTTGAAAAAAAATAAATTCTCCGAGATTCATTTCCTTCCGAGAAGATTTCATCACCTAAAGACACTGAAACACCTATATCTCCATCTTCATCAGTAGGATCTTCATCACCGGTTAGGTCAACTACACCACCACCAGACTATCTCTTTAATGAGTCTATCTTTACGGAGTTAGATAATTCGTTATGGATCACATCACGACCACTGGGAAGTGAACCAGACCCCGAGGAACCTAATAAGTCAAATGCCTGCTAGAATGTTCATCTCTGGATATCCTTCATGATTATATATAGTTCATCATCAAGAGTCTTCTGAACAAAATCCAAGAACTCAAAGGAAAACCACCAGATTGGATCTGTGTCATTTACAGCTTTCTAGAATTCAACCACTGGATGTATGATATAAATAATGACACTTATCAAACTTTGTAAATTACATATACAAGTTATTTATACAGTGGTGATTTCGTTATACATCATAATACCAATTATGTGTGTTGAGATTATCTATCTTATATCCTGAAGTATGATATCTTTTATTCTCTTACCATTCGATTTGCTCAAACCTTTGTATCTAAGCCTCCTATTGGATCACTCATTTCATTATTTCCGTGTCTACCTCTCGAAGTCTTAAATTCTAAAACTTTCCGTTGTATCCTGCAAAATTAAAGAATGATCACAAGTCTTTTTGTTATTCTCCATACCTTAATATGTATCATTTTATTCTTATTCTGTGTTGTCTTGTATATGTTGATAGATGCCTCCCAAAAGAACATCAACATCTGCAGCACCAACTATGACTGAGGCTGCCATCTGGCAACTGATTACTGATGGTATTACTACTGCCCTGAAAGCACAAGCTGCTACCATGGCAAATACCGACAATCCCAATAGGAACACTGGACCAAGAGAAATTCCTGTAGCAAAAAGAGGAAACTACAAAGTGTTCATAAACTGTCAACCTTTCTACTTCAATGGTATGGAGGGAGCTGTTGGACTCATTCGCTGGTTTGAACGAACTGAATCAGTATTTTCTCGTAGCAATTGTGCCGAGGAAAATAGAGTAACATTTGCTACTAGTACCTTGACCGATGATGCCTTGTCTTGGTGGAATGCATACGCCTAACCTATCAGAATAGAACAAGCCAACAGGATCACCTGGACCGAATTAAAAAGGCTCTTAACTAATAAGTATTGCCCTCGAACTGAGATCAAAAAATGGAAGATGAATTTTATGGTCTGATTGTAAAAGGGAATGATCTCAAGACTTACATTAGAAGATTCCAGGAATTAGCCGTCTTATGCCCAAACATGGTGCCAAATTCAAAGAAACTTATGGAAGCTTTCATCGGGGGACTGCCCTAAAGCATTGAAGGAAACATTACTGTTTCAAAACCTCAGACTCTAGAGGAAGCCACCAACATAGCTTATAGACTAATGGATCAGATAATAAAGTGTAATTCTGTGCCAGAAACCAATGATCACAAACAAAAGTTTGATGAAAAAAGGGACACCAACAATAGCAACAACTACCCCAATGTTCGTAACAACAATAATCACTCCAACAATCGCAACAACTACCAAGATAACCGCAACAATAACAACCACAACAATGATCACCACCAACAACAAAATAGAAGGCAGGAAACCTTCAAGGCTAATGGATTAGTACTGCTAGTATAAAGTTAGCACTGCTAGTGTAAAGTTAGTACTGCTGGTGAAGATTGAAGAAAATATTCTAAGTAGTTACTACTGCTTGTGCTCAGTTAATGCTGCTAGTGTATAAGTTACTACTGCTGAAAGAGTTTCTACTATCAGAGAATGGATAAAGACAGAAGAAAGGATACAGATTGTTTGGAGATCAAGATTACTTGCGTATAACAACCCATAATTTTCCAGTATTTCATCTACTTACTATGTTATGTACTACTTTTTCCCGGTAATTAAATTTTCGTTTCATTCTATTTCATTACGTATCATAGTTTACATTTTAAAAGTAAACAAGCTCTCGCAACGACTTATTTCTATCTATGTTTACATCATGTAAACATCATAATATGTCAAGTCAATAATCTATTATAACATGTACGTTATCTATTTAACAAAGTTTTCACGATAATATTATCAAATGAGCTTTATCCGTTAATATTTAGGTCAAAACCCTAATTATATATAATGTATACATTCCGAAAGTATATAAAGCAATCTAACCCGCACTCGATATTAACCAACATAGTGCCCCTTCTGATAATCTACAATAATTAGGGGACCGATGAATAATTAACCAATAACTTCTTGTTTCCTCTTTTAAACAAATTATACGAACGATTCTACGCATTATAATGACCCGAAATGTATTACGGTAT